>BMAU01015664.1:0-155530 GCA_019973935.1 Trichonephila clavipes | reverse complement strand
TTTCGACAAAGGAAACGCTTTGACCAAAAGGCTTACAAGCTACCCCCCTCCAACCCCGGCTCATGTACCGGCCGAGACACACAAACGGCCTTTGGAACAACAGCCCAAGCCTTTATCCAAAAAGAAAAGAGTGATTATCACACCCATCATCAGACCTTCTGTGCCTTCTGTGAGGATTATCAAACCTTCCACGGCCTTGTCCACCCCTCAACCTGTGAGTATTCCAGATCCACCTGAGCAGACAACATCACAGATCCTTTTACCAGATCCACCTGTGGTCGAGACAACATCTCAGATCCTTTTTACCAGATCCACCTTTGCCGACAACATCTCAGATTCATCTGCCAGATCCACCTGTGGTCGAGACAACATCTGAGATCCTTTTGCCAGATCCACCTGTGGTCGAGACAACATCTCAGATTCTTTTACCAGATCCACCTGTGGTCGAGACAACATCTGAGATTTATTTACCAGATCCAAATGTGGTCGAAGCGTTGGAGCCAACCCTTACGGATGACTCTTCCATAGATCAAATCATGTCGTCCGTATTTGGAGACTATTTGCCGCAAGGGATTCCCTCGGCGCATTCTCAAGACCCTCAGGTGCTGGACACGGTGCCTTCCCTGTTTGATGAGAATAATGATCTCATCTCGTTTTTGGACTATTTTGAAGCAGGGTTGGCCATGGAGCAACAAGAAACTCCCATGGATTTGACCATGCCCCGAATGAAAAAAAAAGTGATAAACACTACTGGATTTAAAGTGATTAAACCCTTGGATCTGTCTATTCGCAATGGTTTGCATTGCATGTAAATATTATGTTGATGTAAATATTATCTTGATGTAAATAATGTAAATATGATCTTGATGTAAATATTGTAACTATTATTTTGTAAATAAATTTAATGTTTGCCAGAAAACAGTCTCATTTTTTTGTCCAAAAACATACCAAGTTTGGAGACAAGAGCATGTAAAAAATGGTTTCGGTACAACACTTGTTGGACCAGTGTCGACAGCGCACCACGATCGTCTTGGGAAACCTGGGTCGGTGGCCGGATCGAGTCACGTATTACGAGCCAGATTATCCTTATACCATCCTGTTTGAACCCAATTTTGGGGTGCATATTCCTCGTTCGTTTGGAAAAACGGTGATTGTGTTTACGAGTCATTTGGATCTGACCTGGGACCCAGGGGTTGAATTGAGATTCTTTCAAGTGGGTCGTTCTCCCTCTCACCGAGTTTGGGAAGCGTATCAACCTCACATGACGGATGCGTACAGTGTGGATTTGACAGATTGCCCTCGAGTCGCAGACGTGTACGTGAAATGGTTGACGTGGTTGGACGATTGGGAAATGCATCGAGACGATCCTGTGCCTTGGCGCATCGTGGGTCTTCAACCTTGGAAACGGGCTTTGGAACAACACGTGCAGCGCTCGCATGAAAAGGCTTTGGCGCATGGAATGCCCTCTGACGTCACGCTCCTCGATCATATATAAAGCGAGCCCTTCGCCGCTCGAAATCATTCTGCTCATTGAAGCAACATGTCTGTGTTGAGTCAACCCGCCTATTTTGCGCATGCCAACGTGTTTCATCACGAGGGCAAGCCAGTGCCCATCGAATTGTCCATTGCCACGATTCCCAGGGATGGCAGCGATCCCGAGGTGATGTGCATCACCGTGAATCATGCCGGGCAACCCTCCAATCCCAAAGATGTTCGATTCAATTGCCAAGAAAATGCCCGTCTTCGTCTGGTACACCACCCGTTACCCAAGAGTGTGCCCGTGGAATACTTGCCCTTTTGCGTGAGGGGCAAGTTTAGTCAACTGGCCCGAGGCAACAGGGGCTTGATGGTGGTCAAAGGATTAAAACAACAAAAAATGTTTCAAGAGCTCGGACTGTATGCCATGGCCCTGGAGAATCTGCCAGACTTTAAAGACATTTGCGATGGAACCTTTCCCGACCCCATGCATGAGGGGGTGCACGAGGAAGACGACATTTCCTACTGCACCATGGTAAAATCGTACCAATTTGCCAAATACTTGCAGCAATTTAATAAGGTGCATGCTGAATGGAGCTACAAAGTGTCGGCATTGACACAGTAAAGGGACATTGGCCCGGAAAAAGGGGGATCGAATCGACACAATTGTCGATTCGGTCCCCCTTTTTTCGGGTCACATAATGTACCAAGATTGAAAGGTACATTTTAAAAACTTTTGCTGAATTGTGCTGTTTGATGGATTGATCTGTATGGTGGAACCTTTTGCTGTTGGATGCACCAAGATTGAAATGCACAGTTTAAAAACTTGTGATGCAGCAAGATTAAATTTATCCGTATGGTGGAACCTTGGTGCTGAATCGTGCTGTTGTATGCCATAAATGTCTGGTGATTCAAGATTGGAAAAGCATCAGCCAATAGGAATCGATTCACGTGACCCCAGCAGAGTATAAAAGGCGAGCGCTCAGCCACCAGAGACATTCTCACTCAGCAACATGTCTTCTCTAGCGTTTTTCGCACATGCTAACGTATTTCACCATGGTGGTCAACCTGTTCCGGTCGAACTCTCCATTGCCAGCATACCGGAGGATGGCACAGAGCCCAAGGTGATTTGTATCACGGTGGATCACACCAACCTCCTCACGACAGACAAAGACAGACGAGCCAACCGCTACATTAACGAACGGCTCAGCCTGAAAAGTCACCTGCCTGGATCCGTGCCTCTCGAATACTTGGATTTCTGCGTCAGGGGCAAGTTTTGTCACCTGGCCCAAGGAAACAGAGGCCTCATTGTCGTGAAGGGCTCAGATCAGCGGAAAATTTTTGAAAAGCTGGGACTTTTTACGATCAATCTGGAAATATTGCCTCATTTCCGGGACTTGAATGACCACAGCCTGCCTGACCACCTGCACGATGATGTGCACGAGAACTTTAACATTTCCGAGTGCACCATGGTGAAATCGTATCGATTCGCACGATACGTATTTTAATAAGCTGCAGGCTGAATGCAAAAAACAGACGTCTCATTTAGTAGAGTGAGTCAAAAAAAAATTTTACCGAAAAAAGGGGGATCGAGTCGACACAAGAGTCGACTCGGTCCCCCTTTTTTCAAGACACACAATATGCCAACATTGGATGGTATCTTTTTTAAAACTTGCACCAGTCAATAGGAATCGTTTCACATGACCTCATTAGAGTATTAAATACACCAAGATTGGAATAATATATAGATTACACTTACCTATTGTCGTCTTCTTATCACCCAGATTGGATGGCTTGTCTCGTTGAGTGGGCATATTTTCTGTTTTCTCATCGAAATTGGAGGGTTTGTCTCGTTGAACGGACATCTTTTCTCACCAAAATGCATAGGAGGGCTTGTCTCGTTGAATTGGCATCTTTTCTCACCAAAATGCATGTTAGGGCTTGTCTCGTTGAATTGGCATCTTTTCTCACCAAAATGCATGTTAGGGCTTGTCTCGTTGAATGGACTGATCCCCCGTTTTCTCACCAAAATACATACATTTCATTTGGGGCCGAATGAATGAGCAATACATTGCATCCATCACAAAATAACACAATTACCAACCTTGTAAATAAAAATCCTGTGGGAGACGTATTATACATTTCAAAAAGGTCGTTTTCCATTTCCAATCATTTTTTGAAAGGGTCACGGTGCTCAGCTATTTTTTCGACCGACTGTACTATCCCTTTGCATAAATTAATTCAGGGGTAGAATTGAATATTGTTAAATTACAACCAAAATTCACAAAGTCGGATCAGCTCTTCTGAATAAATTACCTATAATTTTAAGTGGGGATTTTAATGTAGATTCTTTTTTCAAAAGGCAAATCAAAATTCAATTTAATTATGTTAAATTATCCAAATGAAAGCATTACGAAGTACGGAACAATGATTGACGGAGTTTTCTTAGATATTTAAATAATTTTGTATCTAAATAGTCCTATCCTTTGTATCTACCATAAACCTATTGTTTCCTTCTTAGAATATAATTAATTCGCAGATATGATTGTATATTTCGCAAAAAATATTACTTTATGAGTACAGACATATGAATAAATAATTTTATATGACAATACTAATATCCCCTTGTTTTTCATTCACAGAACTAATCCCTGAAATAACATGACAAAATTTGAAGTTATCACGTCTATATCGTGTAGTCATAAGCACACACACTTTTTTTTATTATAAAAGTATTTATATGGACAAGTTCTACCTTAAAGCTTACTATGGGAGCACTGAAGTCATTAGTACCCTTTTCTTTTACCGGTTACAGCAAAATCCTCATTGCAAAATCACCAAAGTATTTTAGAAAAGATTCTGAAATAAGTAATATAAACTCCTAAATCTGAAATCAACAGAACATCTTTTATCCATAAAGTATAAAAAAAATGTTTCAAAAACTCGCATTAGAAGTTTGAAAACTCAGTTGAATTTCGACTTTTTTCCATAGATTAACATTACTCCGGAACTAGGATTATAAGTCATTCGGTTTCGCTTTTATGTTGTTGTTTACAAAGTAGAACTTGTCCATTACTTGATAACAAGAGAAAAAGCGACCGTCTTATAGCTAACACGACCAGAGGGATCATTTGCGGTTAAAAAGATGTGATGAATCTATGTTTGAGTGCTGAAAAATTTCTTTAAAATTTAATCAATGATTTCCTCTTTAACCTGAAACTATTCCACGAGTTTCACTTGAAACTATTCGAATGCAAATAAACTATCAACGGTTGGCAACATTCAGTTCAATTTGTTTTTAATTTTCAAGAACTGGATTCCTTGACTGGCAACAAGAATTGCTCGAATGTTTTTATGTTAGTTTCATTCGCGCGAACAAAACAAAATCTAACATAGTGGGAAATAAGATCGCGGGATAATTCTGAGAAAATTCAACGAATTTTAGTAGGGGATATTAATTTTTTACAGTGAGTAGTAATTTTCAAAATCATTGTTCTCTTAATTGAATTATTTCCTTTAACATTTATAAAAGCATGCAAATATGGTTCGTGTAATGTCACATTTGAAAGTTATAAATTTTCAGAAACCATATTCTTAAGAAAAAAAATAATAAACCATATTCGCCATTATGGTTAAAATGTAGTATAGGGGGGCACTTGGTGCAGTCCGTTTTTTTTTTGCGACTAAAAGTGGTCGCCAAGGTACTTTTTTTGGAATTATTTATTATTCATTTTCGATTGAATTCAATATCTGGCCATGACATTTAGATAAAAATCGCCAAATCCAAAGAAAAATCGTCAAATCCGAATTAAATCTTCATTTACCTACACACATTGTAACTTTTTATTTATTAATGATTTTTTCATTCTCACACTTAATTATACAATTATGCAGAAAAGGGCTAAGAGAAAAGCTGAACCCAGGTAACCACCCAGTTATTCACAAAAGGAGATTGAGCTTCCCTGCGGTGAGCAGGTTCTCCAATAATCCTTCAACTTATATCCGAAGTGACCCCCATACTACACTTGAACCAAGGAAAGTTGATTCATACTTATTAGCTTCACTGTAGCTAAATTGGTACCACACGAATAGCATCTATTTCCACCAAAATCTGACTGATTGTCTTTTTAATTTAAAATACATTACAATCTTTATTGTTTTGATATCAAAATGAATTTCGCATGGCACTAATTTTGCTGCAGTGACTCTAATACATGAGTGCCAGAAAGATTATCTTCAAAACTTATTTAAGACAAACCCCTTTCCAAATAAAACTGAAAGAACATTTGTTTTTTCTAAAAGCCTCGTTGCTTTTAACTTGTATAGTTCATCATTATTGGTGCATTTTGGATTTAGTTACACATGAATAAAAATTTATCGACAGCATTTTAATTAAATTAAACAGAAAAATTATTAATTTTCTGGGATTTGTTGAAATGATTTAAGATCTTTATAATTAAATTATTTGATTGTGACTGAATGATTTAATTATAAAAGTCTCATAAGTATATTTGTGTGCAAAAGCCAAGCAGAATAAATTTGAAATAAAGTGTGCTGAAACTTTTTTAAATTAACTGTATCAAATTGGATGTGCTTAGTCCTAGTGTATTGTATTGAAAGAAACAATTATCCTTCACAATACCAATCACTTGGAGACCATATCTTGATGACTGTGAACCACAGCATTAATTTAACCTTCAACTTAATCAGTTAAACCTACTCTAAATAGAGGGATTAAAGACATTGTGTGTGTGTGTGTGTGTGTGTGTGTGTGTGTGTGTGTGTGTGTGTGTGTGTGACTTCACCTTTTGACTGTTTTATTTTTAGTGAGGAATAACCTTCCCTACCTGTCTTGTGATTCTTTGATTTTTTTCTTGTCCCTCCCTCTCCATTAATGGTTAATTACACATTAATTTTACAAAATTATGTATACTACAGCAGCGGTTCTTAAAATTTCTATCACCACAGTTTCCCTATATGTATTAGCTTGACACATATAGGGGATCCCCAAGATTTTTAACATTCCTCCTTGAATTAATATTCTGGATTGAAATACATGTTCTAGTAGAGTTTTTCCATTGGTGGAAATTAAGTAATCTAGTCTAGGATATGGCACATTTTCAATCTTTCCACTGGGCCTTTCAGAGTCTGCAAAAGAAGGAAAAACTAAACTAAACTCAGTGGTGCAACAGCCCATGAACTGCCAAGGCCTACTGTTGACCTTCGGTGCATGAGCAGATGTTTCAGTCAGGTGATCAGTCTGACGCGAAACCCCTAATGTTTATTTCTTAAGCAAGCTTGGTACTCATTTATTGATCCACTAAAGGGAGGAAAAGCGGGGTCATCCTTGCTCAGCCCAGGGTTTGAACACCAGACCTGTGGCATAAAAGAAGGATGCACTACCACTTGTCCGCTGGGCGTTAACAAAAGAGAGAAGCAATGAGAATTACTTCTCTCTTTTGTTACTCATTGACTTCTAAGCATTTCTGCTTAGAAGTTAATGAGAAACCTGTGGAGACCCCTAGAAAGGCATTCATGACCACCACCCCAAGGGTCAGCGGACCACAGTTTAAGAACCACTGTGTAACAGCATTAATGAAACATATTTTCCTCTTATGTTGATTTCTAAGTAGAAATATATACCATCAAATCCAGCGTATAACACACACTTTTAACACAAAATTAAGATCTAAATTTACAGGTGCGCTTTATATGCCAAGTATGAAAATGAGAGCTTTAAAAATAAAAAAATGATAAGCATAGAAAAAATTATGCTTCTACAATATATTGAAATACTGTTTATTTAAAAAAGAAATGGTATTCCTTATGAACTTAATCGGTTGTAGTTCTAGAAGTATACTAGTTTTTTCTAAATCCTGGAATAGAGTACCTCGAATACATGACTTCAAATCATAAGAGTATTGCATATATACATTCCAGATTTCTTTGTAAAAAGGGAGTGAGCGTTATACGGCGAATGTACCTAAAAATTAAAAATTGCAGCTTGTGTGTGTGAAAGTATGGGTGTGCATTATATGCCGGATTTTACGGTATATATATTGTATACAGTACAAAAAGTCCTTATGAGAGCCATAACCAATTTGAATTATAATTAATGCAAATTGTTTTAAACTATTCATTACATTATTCATTTGTAATAAGTGGAAAAATTGGTATCTATGTATTAGCTTCCCCGCAGCAAAATTGATGCCAAGGGAATCACACTATAATCAAAACTATTCTAACGTGTTTTATATTAAAAAAAAATGATTATGATGAAAAATTGTGCTATTTGTCTGGCACTAATTTGGCTATTGTGATGCTAATACATATGGAAAAATTTAGAATTTTTTTAAAAAATTGGAATTTAGAAAACAGTTTAAAATATTGCTATTGTTTAAGAAAAAAATAATAAAATTATTTTCACCTATTAAAGAAAAAATACAGAATCTTTAAATTTTATATATTTTTGAGAAAAATATTTTTAAAACTTTGTATGGATATTTTTATTTATTTATTTTGATGATTTTTATTTTTTAAAAACTATTTACATGCTATGTTTATTGTTTCAACTTTCCTTATTAGCCTGTGTTGCTCTATATCCCCTTCAACCTTTCAATCAATCAACTTTCCATATTCTATAAATTTTATATATGTTGATTCATTGCTTAGATTATGGATCTGCCTCTGAAAAGAAAGCGAACAACTCGCATTATTATAGAACAAGATGATGATGAAAGCCTTAATCTGTCTGATGAGGATGAAGAATATATCCCTTTTTCTAAAAAGAAAAAAACTGAGTTTTTGGACACTCTGAAAGAAGTAACAAAGCCAAAAGTAAGCTTTAAGTCAAATGTATTTTTTATTAAATATGCAGATTTTTCAAAAAGTAAGGCAACAAGCCCATTCAGAATGGTACTTACGTATTATCGCCAGCTCTATTAATGGCTCGCCAAGTTGGACCTCGTATGTATCGGACGCGCTGAATTGACAACTATGTGCTTCGTTTCATATAAGGTTGCAATAATTCATAAGTACCTTCAGAATAAATGTTTATTGAGAAAATAAAAAATATATATAAAATGTGGGAAGGCACAGATACGTATTACATCTCTACATAGCCATTATACTTAAGCCATCAAAACCAGCGTCGTAAAAATCAGTGTCAAGGCTGTGCCACCCAAAGAGATGAGATGAAATCATTTAGTACAAGGTCGGGGGCCCAATATCTCCCACCAAAAGTGCACTTCCTCCATCTCGCACATGTGTCTTAGTCAAATTTCCTGCACCAAAATCACACCAATCTTCATAATGTAAGACTTGTACCATACACTTCTACCAATTGCCAATAAATTTCAGTTGGAGAATTTTTCTTTAAGCGCAAAAACCATTTGCGCTTATTTCAATTGTGGATTATGTCTCTTCTGACTGAGGTTTAGTCATGTTATTCGAGAACCAGCTACATCTACCAGTACTGTTTGAATGCTGTGAATGTCTTTGTTATTTTTGGGGGGATTTTTATTCACTTGGGTAATTTGCAAATCTTTCAGAGCTCTTATTACTTAACTTTTTAATACCCCTAAGTATTTTATATATATTTCACAGCTTCTTTCTGAACTGATTAATAATAAACTTTTTATTTAGCAAGTTTTATTTTTCAAATTGACATTTACAAAAGCTGTGATTTTAATTAATGAATATACTTAATAAAGTTTAAATATTTATTTTTCATGTACAATAATGTTTAATTTTTTTCTGAATTAAATATGATTTTATTTATAAATAAAAATATATTGTAGCATAATATAAATATATGGTAAATTATTAATATCATGAAAAATTCATTAGTTTTTCCATAAATTTAATTTTCTTTGCTTTAAATATTTATATATATTTTTGTGTTAAGTTTTTAGCATATAACTTTCCACTCTTTTGTTTCTTTATAGCTCACTTTTAATGAATAATATGTGGCTTGGGAAGATTGCAAAGTGTTTAATTTTATATAAGAGTCTTTGCCTTGTATACCCAAGGTTGCAGTCTTGCCCAAGTTGGGGGATTTTTATGGTGCAGAAAATCACTGTTCATGTTGTATGATTATGCAGCATGTTAAAGATCCCAGGAGTGCCTGTTTGACTTAGGGGCTCTGGGCAAAATTGAATTCCTAATAGAATTGTGTATTGTCAGAGCTCAGGTGCCTTTCCTCTGGAAAAGAAACTGAGCCTCAAAGCTACATTGCAGTGATTAGTATTCAAGCCCAATGGCTGAGTTGTAGAGCATCAATCACACTTCCACACCGCAGGTCCGAGGTTCATATCTCGGGCTGGGCAAGGTTGACTCAGCCTTTCATCCCTTCAGTGGGTCAATAAATGAGTACCAAGCTTGCTTAGGAGCTTAACACTTGGGGTTTTGCATCAGACTGACCACCTGATCAGAACTGTTAATGCACCTTAGGGCCCAAGATCACGTATACTGAAATGGGCACAGTAGGCCCTCACGGGCTGTTGCGCCTCTGAGTTCAGATTAGTATTCACCTATCTGGTGTTGTACTAAAAAGAGATTCGAGTTTCCAGGGAACATACTAGGTATGCAATGGTAAATAGCAATCTGCAGCCCCTTTGGAAATAAAAAAAAATATGTAAAATTCTTTTGTCTTTTCCTTGAAAAAAATTCAGAAGTCTAAATGTTTTTGATCAAAATAGAGAAAAAAATATATATATCATGAATCACTTATTCTTTACTTAAATGATGCATTTCTTAGTTTTTCAACATTTATTTATTTGTTTTCAGAAGGAATGTAAACCCAAAACTGTTAGAAAGAAAAGTACAACTGTCACCAAAAGTTTGCTGAGGAAGGAAATTGTGAATCAGGCCATCGTTACAGAGAATAATCAGAGTCTGCTGAAGAATGAAATATTGAAACATGCCAATGATACAGAGAATAGTCAGCAAAATCCATTCAATGAAGATGAAGTAAATAAATTTTAAACACCCTTATATTCTTAATACTGATTTGCATAGTGTAACATGGTTTATAGAGCATGCAAAAAAAAAACATATTAGCTTGAAACCAAAGCTTAATAAAGTTTATGAATGAATAGACTTTTTCTTTAAATATAGCCGAATTATGAACCTAGGAAAATAAAATTATACAATACAAAATTTAGCAATTAAAAAGATTTTTTTATGTAAGAATTATATAAAATAAAAAGAAAAACAATGCAACTTTATTATTAATATTTCATTATCTGAAAAAAATAGAAAAGTAACATAAAACGTAATTTTTTTTTGTAATAAAATAATATTTAAGAAAAATTCATGTGTTCAGCAGATCATAATTTGTGGCAAATGTAATTTGGGACACAGATTACCAGCAGTCGAAAAAATTCTTACTGTCTGTTGACTTAAAGTGAATTGATTCTTTTGTATTTAATAAATTTTTCAACTATTGCAGATTTTATTTTAATAATACTAATCTTTTCTAACTCTTTTTAGAAAGATTATTCAAAATTACCATTGTTAGCACTTTTTTAATTTTACACCCTGCAAGATTGTAACAATTGAATGCTGTAATTGCTGTTATAACTTACATGGATGTGATTAGTTTGACTTCAGTTTCTTCATTCTCTTCGTCGTCTTCTAATAATTCTCAAAGTGATTAATCAACAAATAATCTTGCAGCCAATTTCATTGTCAAACACGTCAGTGCTTTAGATGAATATGAAAGTTCTTTTACTTTAATATTTTAATTAAATTTACTACAATATTAAACTCATTTTCATTGCATATTTACTCAAGCTTCATTTCTTCCAGTTGGCTCCACTGGCATAGCAGTAGCATGCCCATTTCGTAAGCCCAAGGTTGCACATTCAACCTCAACAAGAGTCAATAAATTTTCTGGATGCAAAAATTGTAGGCTTGCATGTCATATGATTATGTGGTATGTAAAAGATCCCTTGAGTATCAATTTGGCTGGGGTGCTCTCAACAAAATTAAATCACTACAACATTTAGCATCCAATGAGAGTTTGAATTGAATAAATTGAAATGTCACAATTTGGTAGTAAAACCAACACTAGATGGTGCCACCAATGAAATGGCTTCCACTCTTGGGGACTTGTTGTGTGTGTGAAGACTTAGTTGCTAATATGCAGCCATTGAGGGAAAAAAATCTTCCAGTTCAGTTATTATGTAAACTTTAAATTGCCATCTGGTTTTACAGTCCTATAAAAGTTTTAAGCTTTTTACCCTCTTTCTCTTCCAACATCATTACAACTTGTTATTCTTTGCTTGTAATTTCCTGAAAAATCTGATAGTCTTTTGAAAGGTTTCAATATCTCATTAATGTTTGCATCTTATAAACAGTGTTCAATATTATCAATTGTACTACCTATTTAACTTTTGTTCATCAGGAAGCAAATTAGACTAAGTTTCAGCTTAATTGCCATCATTTTCAGAATAGGAACTTCCATTGACTACATTATTTTTGTGGTAAAAGTGTGTACAAGAGCCAAATGAATTACATAGTTGATGCAAAATCGGTTTTCAATTTCATTTAATTGTGCATATTTCTTCATAATGCTAGCTCCATTTTGTGTTAATGCCAAAATATGTTAAAGTTTAATATCGTACTCTACTAAATTTTTTTCTACTAGTGACTGAATAAATTATTTGACATATATCCCCCGCCTAACTATTGTAATGTGTAACTCCTTCTGTGGTGCTAATTTGACAGAGGACAAGGTGGCAAACCTTTTTGGATCAACTTGCCATTTTTTCTCAAGAAGTGTTTAATGAGGTATAGACATGCCGTCAAATAATTTTGACTTGTAATTGGAAAATAATAAAACTAAATACTAATAACTCAAAACTCTTTATTTATTACGAACAAATACTTTTTGCACTGTATAGTTGTAAATGTTTTAGTTATTCGTATACTTCAAATTAAAGTAACATTAGTGTGACTCAGTAGTGTAATGAAGAATACTAGCCCCCCCCCCCTGCAAAGTCAAGGTTTGGGAATCTCAAGCCCAAATACGTATTTGGTGTCAGTCAAGCTTTGCCTCCCCCCCTCACAATGTGGGGATGTACATTACGCCACTGGTGTGACTTCTGTTGTTGCAGATTGAATGACAAATAACTTATATTAGGATTGTAAGATGTTACTTTTAATAGAATGCATGCTAAATTGGAAACCTCTACCAAATGGATTTTAAGCAATTAATTATTTTTGCTGTGGTTTACGTTTTTTACAAGAGGATTTGTGATTTGTTTCAAAATGCTGTTTTACAGACGATGTTCTGCATACCTCTGTTCTAGAGCTTAAAACTCACATTGCTTTGTTGCCTTTACTAATAATGCCATATTTCTAGGCTCACCATGTTTGAAATTCTCTGTTACAATTACTATCTTGTACTTTTTGTTCTTCTGCTGAACTTGACATATTAAATAACAGTTAAAAATCGTAAATATAACACAAACTTTAAAATACAGTTATGCCAACGAAATTGACTATGCTATGCATAGACAAAATTTGCATCATAAGCAAATGTAGTCCAGGATGTAACAATAACAAAGGAGTGTGCTTTCCACCGTCCCATGACCGATCCCTTGTGTTTGTTTGTAATACTTCATAGTGAACTTAGTTATTTTTAAATAAAATGCAGACCAGTTTGATCGCTGGCATGCCCAAAATATTGTGTCGTGCGCCATTGATGGCACACATTCCACTGGTTCGCCATCCCTGATATAGAAGTACTATGCATTAAGTTGTTAATGTTCGCCAAGATGGGTGATAGCATTACAATATGGTTATCTTGAAATTTTTTCCATATGATAATGGGGTTATCATGGGGATAAAATGTATTAGAGTTGATTTTCATTGGTTTTTTCCCACGGTAACCCTATTTATTTAAGACAATTTTAATTCGATTTCTTTAAAAATTTAACCATTTCCATTAAATTTGTTCTTCAAGTAAATATTTAAGTCTTTTATCGTATTTTATGCTCTTTTCAAATATGGATATTTCTAACATCATTGTTGGGTACCAGGATATTTTTTTTAAAGAATAAGTGTTGCGCTTTTAATTATTGCTATAGATCGCACGTTTCCATTTTAGTATGCTTTTTTGAACATTCTTTGTTAGGTGAAATTCATTGAAAAAACTTGCAGTTTTTGAATATTGCAAGTACATCACTTATTAATTGATATTTATTATTAATTTTACTACATATTATGTAATCACTTTATTTATAATATAATTATTATTATTATATAATAATTTTTTATATTTATAATAATTATTATTTTTTTGTTTGTTTTTTAAATATTACGTAATATTCATTATTGATCAATATCGGTTATTTTTAATCTATTCCTATATTCTTCATTTGAAATATATTTCAAAACAGTTCTTTACAATTATTTTCCTGACGATTTGTTACCGCTAGGCCGCCATTTTGGATTCCATGTAACTGGACAACAACCGCTGCTTGGTGGGATTAAGGATTTGTGCAATTTTGGAGAATCCCACAATTCAAATAAAAGAGCATTAAACTTAAACAGAGCATTAAGCAGGATCTTGCTGTACTCAAAAATGCTACAAGTACCTACTATAAGAGCCTTAGCACTCTAATCTTAAAAGATGTGAACTAGATTAAAACAAAATTTATAAAATTTTTACATTATTTCATATTTTATTAACGTACTAGAATAATGTAAAAGTATGTGATAATTCATAGTACTCTTACGTCAGCCAACATCACCAAATGTAGTGGTGCTTTAATGGTTTTCAGCTGGATCATTCAATTGATGAAAATGAATTGATGGATTTAATTTATAGTTCATGAAATCAGTTTTTCACCATCCATATTAAACACTATTCAAAAATACATGTACAGATTTGTTTCAATCGTGTTTTTTGATAAAAATGTCAGGGGGGATCTGTTTTTAAAATACATTTTTAAAAAAATTACTATTGTTTTGTAAGTATTTTATAATGAATGAGAGATCATTATGACAATCTAATTTATTTTATTTTTCTCGTAATATTTATTTTTTTTTCATTACTATTTTCATCTAAGAATATTAATTGCAGTGTTCTTTGATATATTTTAAATTAATAAACTCAATTTTTTCTGATAAACCAATTTATAATGCATAGTTTTTTATTTGTATTTGCTTTAGGTCATTGCCATTCCATCTACTAGCATCGATAATGAGGAATTAGAAAAACCTTTACCTCAAAGTAAAAAATCTGATGTGGAACTTGAAAGAATTGCATCTGAAACTATTCAAAAAGTAAACATATTTGAGTTCTCTTATAAAATATACCTTTCTGTCCATTAAGTGTTGTATTTTCTTGTATTACTTAACCAATAGTATATGTAGAATATATTTATAAGTGTTATACATAAATAATAACATTACATGTAAAATTACAGTAATACAACAATATATGATAATTCTAATTTAAAAGACAATTTTGATTTTTAAATTATCTTAGTATTTTAGTTTTTACTTAACTCAGTGGTGCAACAGCCCATGAGGACCAAGACCGACTGTGCCTATCTCAGTTTACGCGACCTTACGTGCTGGGGTGCATGTGCAGATGCTTTGGTCAAGGGGTTAATCTGATGCGAAATCCCCCAGTATTCAGTTCCCAGGCAAGCTTGGTACTCATTTATCAACCAACTGAAGGGATGAAAGACTGAGTTGACAGGGATTCAAACCTAGGACCTGTGGCATGGAAGTGTAATACACTACCTCTCAACCTCTGGGCATATATTTAGTCCATATTTGGAATTATATTGTGAGTAGTGAGTATAAAAATTGAATCCTGAGGAGGAAACTGGGTATCAAAATTACATTGTGTTGATTTGTATTCGCCTTTGTGGTTCCACACTAAAAAGATATTCCAGTTCCTGAGGAAAGTACCAGATCTGCAGTGGTAAATACCAATCTGTAGCTGCATTGGAAATTTAAAAATATATGATTCTTTTGTCTTATCTTTAAAAAATATTCAGAAGACTAAGTCTTTTTGATCGAGATAGAGACAAAAAAAAAATATCATGATTCACCTATCATTAACTAATCCTTTATTTAAACAATCTATTTCTCAATTTTATTTATATATTTGTTTTCAGAAGGAATCTAAACCTAAAACTGTAAGAAAGAAAAGTACCACCAACATCACCAAAGGTCGACCAAGGAAGAAAATATTGAAAAATGCCATTGATACAGAGAATAATCAGCAAAGTCCATTCATTGAAGATAAAGTAAGTAAATTTTAAGTACCCTTATATTCTTTATACTGACTTGCATATCTTAACGTAGTTTATAGGGCATGAAAAAAAAAACCCATAAAATTTCAAAACTTGATTTTTTATAATGTTTCTTTTTTTTAAAATCAAGTTTATAAAAGAATAGATCATGAATTTAAATATATCAGAATTATAAACGAAGGAAAATAAAATTATATATTACAAAATTTAGCTAGTAGAAAAATTTTTTATTTAAGAGTTATATGAAATAAAAAGAATATGTATATATACTAGCTGCATGGCTCGGCATTGCACAGGCTTTCTCTATTTTTATAAATTTTTCCTTTCCTTCTCAAAATCAGCACTGCTAATACTTTTTTTCAGAATTATTTCTGCCCCCCCGTCCTCCACTTAGCCCTGGCCTTGCTTGGGCTTTTACCGAGTGTATAACTTAAAATTCTCAGTTTCAAAATTTTTTCGCTTTTCTTTGTCAGACAGATTTGTTTCCCCCAGCGTTGCACGAACATTTTTAAATGCATAACATATTGTCCTGGAAACTCCTCTCTCGCTATCAGAGCTCTCAAGTAAGTGAACAGTGGGACTTAAATATTCACTCACTCACTTTGCAACTTTTTGGGCCCCGGAAAGGAAAATGTACCTTTTTAAAAACAGTTGTATGTTGAAAAAAGTAGAAATTTTTATAATTACAAAATTTCACAACTGTATTAAATGTTGAATTAAAATTGTTTGAATTTTTTGAAATATTTGATGCATGGAAAAAAAGTTTCATACAATTATTTTTATAAATGAAGAAGTTCTAAAAACTTTGAGTTTGATAAATAGTTATTAAACATTTAAAATGTGAGTGTTTTTTAAAAATTTGTAAAAAAAAAGTTTTTGGCAATTTATTTTTTAAATCACTAAAAGTTCAAAGATTTTTAAAAATTATTTTCATATAAATGCATTGATATTGATTCATTTTGGAAAAATTCATAAAATATGTAAAATATCCTTGTTTTGTAAAAAAGGGAAAAAAAACATACTGCATCACGTGACTAAGTAAATTATCTTTCCAATTCATGCAATTGTTTTTATAAATGAAGAACAGATAAAAAAATTTGAATTTGATAAGTAGTTATTAAATATTTAAAACTTGAGTATTTTTTAAAAATTCATAAAAAAAAAGTTTTCGACATTATTTTAATCCAAAATAATACAGTGTAATTTTTAATTAACAAAGAATTAATTTAGTAATGAAATAATAAAAATAATCCTTTTAAAAAAACACATATATATTTATTAAAATCAAATTTCTATAAGTAATAAATAAAAGAAAAATTTACAGATAGCTATTGAAACAATTGCTTTTTTCTGAATGTTTGATAAACATATGAATATACATAAGTTATAAAAAAACAGTATGGGGAAAGCCTAGATATATATATACATGTACTAAAAAAAAATTCAAAAAGGAAAAGATTTTGATAATAACATTTTAACAGATTTAACAATCTGATAAAAACATTTTGATACTTTATTTTAATTTTAACGTTTTTCATTCCACTGTGTTTAGTAAATTATTTAAACACGTATCTGACAACAAAAAAAGTATGTTATACAAAACTAACATATAATGAAGAAAACTATCAGTTGTCTTGCACTCTTTAAAACATTTATCTGTAATGCATAATGAATTGAATACTGCTATAAATATCAATTAACGTAAGTGATGACAGCAGGGAAATTTTCCTTTCAAAAACCACAAAGAGAGTCGCCTTCTCTATTGTGCATGTGCAAAAGTTTCACCTGTATCCTCAGAGTTGAAGCGAATAACTTTGGCACAGAACAGAACTTTTTTCATGAAATATTTTTAAAAAATTTTTAAGAGCATGATTTTTAAGTTAATGCTTTCAAACTTAACACATTGATTGCAAACAACAGGAATTTTTAAACAAAAATAGTGCTTAAATATTTCTCTCAAGAAGGGAAAAAAACGAACACAATTTTTTTAAAAAACGTAATTTTTAAGCAATTTTTTCAATATTACGGATAATATCATTCTACATGCACAAAAAAGGTTTCGTGAGATTATTTTTATAAATAAAGAAGTTATTAAGTATTTAAATAAAATTGTGAGTATTTTTTGAAAAACCGTTAAAAAAAAGTTATTGACATTTAATTTTTTAAATGACTGATTCTAAAAGAGAAAAGCATGAACTTTTTTAGCGTAAAATATCATTTCATTAATGCGAAAAAAATGCAAGCAGAAGGATTTAGAAATCATTTTAATAAAAAAGTATCGATTTTGACTCATTTTACAGAAAATCATAAAAAATAGAAAATATCATTATTTTGTAAAATAAATTATACCGTCTCATGGCGAAGTAAATGATCTTTCTGATTCTGTAATTATTTTTTGTCTGAGTCTCATGAAAAGAATTAGATTGTGTTTTAAAAACATCTGGCCGGAGAATTTGATCTTCGCCCCTGGCGGGAAAAAATGGCAATAATACTGTGTTTTAAGGTTTTTAATTAATATCTTTTGTAACTAATTGCACTATTGGAATATAAATGGTCAAAACGGATTCCTCAGATCACTCCCGATCTTTTGGTACCTACGGCAAATTTCTGTGTTGTGCAGTTCATGAGAAGATACACCTAGTCTTATACAAAGATAAGTTTGTTTACCTACGAATTTTAATAGTGTAGATATATATATAATATATGTGAGTATATATATATATATATATTGTAATAAAATAATATTTAAGGAGAGCTAATGTGCCCAGCAGTCAAAAAGGCTCCTTACTGCCTATTGACATGGATTGAATTAATTCTGTTGTATATAGTAAGTTTTCTACTGTTGCAGATTTTATTTTAGTACTACTAAACATTTCTAACTTCTTCAAAATTACCCTTGTTTATTTATTTTTTTTTAATTTTACACCTTATGAGAGTGTAACAATTGAAATCTATAATTGCTGCTGTAAAGATGCTTATCTGGATGTTTTTTGTTTGACTTCACTTTCATCATTCTTTTCCTCTTCACCTAATAATTCTTAGTGGGATTGATCACTAAATAATATTGCAGCCAATTTTATTGTCAAAGTTATTGTTGATACTTTAGACGAATATGAAAGTTCCATCAAGTGCATTTAGAAGAAAGAAGCTCTTTTACTGTCAATTCTATCAGCTTTAATATTTCAATTAAATTTACCAAAATATTAAAATTATTTTCTTTGTATAAATACTCAAGCTTCATTTCTTCTAGTTCACTTTTTTTGTAAACTTTAAATTGCTATCGGGTTCTACAGTCTAATAGAAGTTTAAATTTTTTACTCTTTTTCTCTTCAACGTATTGTTCCAATTTTTTATTTCTTACTGGTAGTTTTCTGAAAAAATCTGATGGTCTTTTGAAAGTTTTTCAGTACTTTATTAATGTTTGCTTCTTATAAACTTTGTTCAATCTTATCAAATGCACTAAGGTTTTGATTTCCGGGGGTTTATTCCTGCAAATTTCCGGGAAATCCCGAGAATATAATTGTAATTCCTGGAAATACATCAAAATTTAAAACCAAATTATTTTTAAATAATATTAATAATAATTATAAATAAAATAAGGAAAATACCACTTTTTCTTCATATCTCAATTCAGCTTTGACTCATAAATTTTCAGATTTTTAAATGTTTGCATTTGTAGTAAAAACTTAAAATGTATGCCATATAACTATTAATTAAACTGGAAAAGGTTTAAAAGAGTAAATAGTATATTAAATATATTTAGTATAATTTTGTTAGGCAGAAATTTTAAAATCTGCCTTTGTACTCTAATGAAATCTCCCATATGTATTGATAAATAATTTTCAAATATAGTTATAGTAACAAAATCTACAGAAAATAATAGATCTTGAAGAAATAAATAATTATTCTGAAAAAAGGAATTATTACAAATTTGAATACAAAAAAATTTACCTAGTTTATAATAAATATATGTCATATTACTTTATTTTGCAGATGCTGTTACACGCTTGATTTTTTATTTTCAACTTTGTATATACAGTGGAAAAATCTTTCCCAAAATTAAAAGTTGTAATTTTTTTAATGGCATCTATCTCTTTTAGCACTAAAAGCAAATATTGTTAATGACATAGAAAAAATATTGTAAGTAAAGATTTTGTTCTTTAAAAATCTCAAAAAAATTCACATTTAAAAAATAATTACTAAAATTAATATTCCTTTACTAACTTGCAGGCATTTGAAAATTAATCAATCAAAGTTGAATAAATTATTTCTCTAATGTTGCTGCTAAGAGATAAATATTAATATATATATATATATATATATAAATACTTGAAACTTTATTTGCTGCTGAAGTAATAATTATATATGTTAAAAATATTAATTATTATATTTGAGAGATTTTATTTGTATAGCTGATTTCTTGTTTATGGAATTGCTATATTATTATTACATAAATATAAATAAATGTGAATGTAAGAATCTCACACAAAAGTTTGGTTTAGAAAAGTTGTTAGATTGCTTAAAAATAATTCTCCCCCAATCTGTTTGGGGGTTCATTCCCCTTATTGAATTGTTGATTCAATTAAATAACTGATAATAAAAAGAAGTATTTGTGAAAAAGTTTAAAAAAATGAAATAACAATAGTTTAATTAACAACTATTGTAAATAGAATTAACAATAGTTTTAACAATAGAATAGTTACTTTAAGTATTAGTACTTAATATTATAGAGATAAATCAAGATCTTAGAACTTTGATCGGATTGGTTGTGCTGGTAGGCTACGAAATGTGATGCCCTTAACCCTTTGATGGTCATGAACGAACTCAGCTCGCAATCGAGTAGTGCTTCTGAATGCACGCAAACGAATTCAGCTCGGGCGCAAGATTTCGACCGAAACGGGTATAAACGAGTTCTACTCGCGTAGTTAAACCTTTCCCCAAAGGGCGCTGACGAGATGGACTCGTTCAAGGTCCTTATTCTGCATTGATTAGGTTACAAACGAATCCTACTCGCGAAATTTAGTTAGTTTTACTGTCTACAGATGGAAGTACGGGTTCCATGAATTTTTCTTCATAATGAAGGTTCTTTTTTTTTTTACGTTATTCTTTTTATGCGTATTTTGGCGCGTTTTTTAGTCTGTTTGTAAAGTACAATGGCTCAAAAGCGAAAATTAGATTATTATGATGATGATTTTGATTTCGATACAGAAAGTTTATCAAGTTTTGAGTCTGATGAAGACTTTGTTCACAGCATATCAAGCTCAGAAGACGATACAAGCAATGAGGAAAATTTTTCGAGTGTTCGACAGTGGTGTAAAATTGATTCAAGTTCTCCCGCTCCTAGCCGATTTCGTTTTACTGGTGATGTGGTTACTATTTAATAATTATCATTTATTCATTATTTTAAAGTACGTAAAAACTGTTATTTGTGTACTACAAATACTTTAAGAAACCTTTAAAATGCATGAGGCGAGCTGTCTACGGCATCGCCGTAGAAGGGTGACATTTTCGGAAGAACGGCGGGGGAAAACAGCTGCCACTTTCGACTACTGCTTACTCGTAATACTGCGCGAATTAACTAAAAGAAAACTGCTCATTTCCCTAACCGTCAAAGGGTTAAAAACTAAATATTTTTAGTTGATAAAATGATGCTCATTAGACAAACTGGAATAAATGTCACCAACCTTTTGTGGTTTCTCTTATTACACTATTACCCCACTGCTGGGGTAACAAGAATTCTTCTATCCAGGAAGTTCAGAGTGAACAATCACAAATTGTCACAGTATGGTCAGCTAAAACGTATATCCAATGTATAAATCCACAGTCAGGTAAAAAATAGCTACTTCATAAATTATTTAAGCCCTGCGCCATTCCCGGGAACGAAGTATTATTCCAGGGAATACAAAAGGTATGGATATCTGACGATTTCCCAGGTTCCTGGGAAAAAACCTTAAATTGCACAACTTATTTAAATTTTGTTCATCAGCAAAAGAATTAAAATAAGTTTCAGCTTCATCACCATCATTATCAGAATCGGAACTTTCATTGACTACATTATTTTTGTTTTAAAATTGTATACTACAGCCAAATGAATTGCATGGTTGATGCAAAATTGGTTTTCAGTTTCATTTATTTGTGCATATTTCTTCATAATGCTAGCTCCATTTTATGTTGATTGCCAAAATATGACAGTTTAATATTGTACTCTACTAATTTTTTTTTTCTTCTAATGACAATAAATTGTGTGACTTATATATATAAAGGGAGAAAAGTTACATTTTCCGTAAAGGATGATTCTTGACATTAATTAAAAACTTTTGTATTAACTAATTTTAATATCCTACAGACACATGCTTCAAGAATAAAACATTTTTTTAAAATGTTTAATTTATATTTCTCAAACATTCATGTTATTGATAAATCATTCTATTATATTTAAAACATTGCATAATTTATATGTGATTCAATATGTTGTAAAAAAATACATTTATAATGGAAGATAAATTAAATTTAATCATCTTTTTCTAAAAATTGTTCCCTTTTCCAGTTAAATTGATCTCTTTAAGAATATTTATATTATTATAATTTAAAAAAGAGTAAAATTATGTTTTAATAATTTATAAATCAATAATTTGTAGAAAGTAAAATTGAAGGAAAAATTTCCTTAACTTTCTTAAGCAATACTTCCGCTAATTTGCATCAAGTGTTATTATCTCTGAATATAATATTTCTTCTGCCTTTGAATTATTATTTAGCAAAATTACAAATTGACAGCTTGGAGATAACACAATTAAAATAACTATAAATAAGTATTCTTATAAAATAATATGAGTTCTTACTGTAAGTTGCTTAGCACACTAACCTTTACATGTAAACTAGATTAAAGCAAAATTTATAAAAATTGTTAACATTATTTCATATTTTATTGACATAGTAGAATAATTATAAAGAAATATAATTCTGTACTTATGTATTATACTTTTGATCAATTTTGGCCAAATGTGGTGGTGTTTCAATGGCTTTCTGCTAAATGATTCAATTGATGAAAATTAATTGATTAATTTAATTTATAGCTCATAAAATCAATTTTTCATCATCCAGATTAAACACTATTTAAAACTACATTTGCAGATTTGTTTCAATCATAATGTATACTGATAAAAAGTCTGGTTCACTTTCATCTTTTTTTTAAAAAAAATATCATTTTGTATTTTATAATGGATGAGAGATTTAATATGGCAATCCATTTTATTTTGTAAATTTTTTCCTTAATATTTGTTTATTTATTTTTTTTCATAACTATTTTCATCTAGAATATAAATTGCAGTGTTCTTTTGTATATTTTAAATTAATAAACTCAATTTTTTTTTTCTGATATACCAATTTATAACGCATAGTTTTTATTTGTATTTTCTCTAGGTCATTGCCATTCCGTCTACTAGCATCGATAATGGGGAATTAGAAAAACATTTAACTCTAAGTAAAAAATCTGATGTGGAACTTAGAAGAATTGCATCTGAAGCTATTCAAAAAGTAAACATATTTGAATTCTCTTATAAAATGTACCTTTTTGTTCATTTAGTGTTGAATTGTCTTTCCTGCTAGGGGAAGATGCATCATAAATGGGAAAATAATTTTTAATCATTTTCATGCACTGGGAAAAATTCAAAAAAGGAATCTGCTAAAAACTGAACACAGAAAATCGTGATGCGAGGGATCATGTTGCATTAACACTTAACATTTAAAGTCATCACTGGAAAGTTGTGAAACACCCAACATATATTTCTAGCATAAGACCCTTCGGACTATCATCTGTTATGTTCGATGCACAATGTCTTATCTTCTGTGCACTTCTGGACAGTTGAGGAATTAAGTACACAAAGCAGATAACTTCATCGCAACAGAAGATGAATAGTTCTTCATTGCCTGATGGATTGCAGAATGTGTTAGATAATGATGGAAAATATTTTGATTAATTTATTCTGAGCTCTCAATCGCATATTGATTTCTTTGAAATATAGGTTAAAACTTATTACTACCCACATCTGATAGCAACACTATGCTTTGAAGAAATTTTTTTAAAAAATCCTTTTAATACTTTTTTGATATACTTTTGGGGGTTATTAAGCTTTGTTTATAATAATTAGTAGAGAATATACAAAATACAAAACAAAACACATTTTGCCATTTTTATTATGTTTCTGTACAATTAATTCCATCTAAAAATGTTCACATCTTAATCTAATTCAAATCAAATATTCTTTGATAGCTTAAGTGTAT
Source organism: Trichonephila clavipes (assembly GCA_019973935.1). NCBI lineage: Eukaryota > Metazoa > Arthropoda > Arachnida > Araneae > Nephilidae > Trichonephila > Trichonephila clavipes. Next base: position 131,495 of record BMAU01015664.1, on the reverse strand, counting down.
ATTTAGTTTTACTTCTCTTTTTTAATAATTTCAAAAATATGAATATGTATTTATTGCTCTGCAAGCTTGTGGAACTAAGTTTCTTTCTTCTTTTTAAGGGGAGGGGGATTAGTGCAAATTTTTTTTTTCTTGTAGTGCTGAATATCTGCAAAACTAAAGAAACGTTTAAAATGCTGCACACATGCAAGATTATCAAAATGGTTTTCATTTTATCAAATTTAGTGGATTTTAAAATTTTGGCTCTTTTATTGTAAGAGTATCCCGGTGCAAAATATGTTACAGGGTTGCAGTCATAGGGTTGTTTATGAAATCCAAACACCTGTATTACTGTGCATGTTGCTTCCTAAGTAAGAATATTACATAATCAATATACTAAAAATAAAATGCATTGCAAGTTCTTTTTAAACATTTTTTATAACCTAATTTTCTCTTTTCCATGAAATTCAAGTTTTATGCACTGGAATGTTGCTCTACATGTCATTTTAATTCTGGGATTCAATAATAATAATAATTATTATTATTATTATTATTAAATCGAGTCAAAAGGACCTTTTTTTTAAAAAAAAAATTCTGAGTAAAATCCACTGCAGTTACAGAATAATAAGAATTTGCTTATTGAAATAAATTATTCCATTATAAAACATGTTTTTATTTTTTTTTGCAATATCTCTTCTGAAAGTTCAATTCCGTGTTTGTACTATTCAGACAGTTTGGAAGTAAAATGCTTGCATTGCTCTTTCTTGACATCAATCACATTGGTAAACTACTATCCAGTTAGAAAGTGTACCCAAAACCAAAATGTTAGTAATCAAACTGGGCTGTATGAAGGATGGTACAACATTTCAATACCTTGCAGTTTTTTAAAACTGACTGAATGTGCTAGAGTCATGCTGCATATTGTCTGTTGCCAAGTACTGGATACTGAATTTTCAGAACATCATATATTTGTGTTCCTATTAGAATTATAGAAGTTGGCATCCACAGTGCAGTCATGTAGAACAAGCTCAAAGTGAAGCATTTATTCAAAGCCCATTTAATAATAGATTTTGAATTCTTCCTAGTGTGTTACCACTCTTTTTGTTGGTCTGGATTTAGAAAAAAAATAATTTTTTCATTCTCAGTCATGATACTGTATCAAAATTGAAGATCTTGGAAGTTGGTAGGCGGCTCTTTGTAGACCTTTATTGCCATCATTGCAAAGATTAAGTTAATTGATGAGAAACTTCTACTATACCTATTAATGCCCTTGTTGGTAGCGATGTTAATTGATAGTACTTAGAGAAGAACCAAGTTCCGTAGATAATTTATAGCTGCTGCAACTCAGCTGGTATTCACTGGCTTATAGCAGAACTTTGTTGTCAATGACAGATGGCCATCCACATCTCGATTTGTCTTCGAGGATGGTATCATCTTCCTTAAAAACAAGATGTATGTTCATTCACAGAGCTGTGACCTAATACATTATTAATTTCTTTCACTATTGCTCTTGCTGTGAGACCTTTCCTCAGAGAAAATTCAAATTAATAAAAGTCTCTCGTTTATCATCCACCATCTACTACTACATACATGTGAAAAATCACTGCAACTGATAATGATTAGCAAAATTGATCTTTGATCTATCAAATTAGACTTTCTGCATAGGAACTGTAATTTGCATGTGTCCCCCCTTCCATTCTTTCAATTAAGGACAACAAAATAAGAAAAAATTTCATTAGGAAAAATAAGCATTGCTTGCTTAGGAGCTTCTTATAACCTACATTTAAGAACAATACTTGCAATTTTTGGTATTATCAAAAGACAATACTTTTAATGTGTTAGAACTCAGATATAATTAAATGGACGGTATAAAGTGTTAGAATTTTTTTTTTAATGCTATCTCTATTTTTGATTTAAGGTATATTTAGGTTTTAGTTTTTGTGTATATAAAGTTTTAGGTTAAATCAAAAACTTTATATACACACCTTGCATTTATTTGTACACTAACTCATTCACTGCCAACTATAAGGTATCTTTTAAAAATCATATGTTCCAAAACTGCTGGATGCAAGAATCTCATTTGTATTAAAAAGTTTAGATTGCAGTAAAATCTTGGCACCCAGGACAAAATGTTCCTTATTTGTCTGGCAATGAAAGATTTAATTATTTGTAATAAGACAAATATATTAAAGTTTTATTGTAACTTTTTATAAATAAAATGTAACTTGACTTTTCAACATGGTTCCATACTAATCGTAAACCAAAATGAAGAAGTTAATTTACTTAGCTAGTAGTTTAATGCATTCACTTAAATTTCTCATTTTGCTAAATAAGGAATTCAAATCATGTACAATAATAATTGTGATTCTTAGTATAATTTGTCTACCTATGAAAGTAACTTTCTGGTGACATCCTTCTATACTATGTAAATTATTGTTTCACATATTGTATTTTCTTCAGGCAAAACAATCTTTTGTACCATGGTGTGAAGAAGAAGTTGTTGCACAAACCTGTTGCATTTCTTATGAACATGCAAGAAACATTATCACTCTTTTGAAGCAAGATTGCACCATACCTTTTATTGTTAGATATCGTAAACAGATGACTGGTGGCATGCAGGCAGAAAAGCTGAGAGAGGTACAAGAATCATTTGAGGAAGTAAAGTAGGTACAAACATTTTAACAAATTTGATGTAAGAGTAGTATTTGTATGAATTAAGTATTTGTATAAAAAACTTATTTTCTTGTGGTTTGGGGGAACAGGATAGTACAGCTAATTAATTAGTAGTTAAGAATGATAATAATAAAGTAAAGAAAGTCTACACACCACAGCCATTTTAATATAAAAATTTCTTTTGACATTGTTAAAAGTGAATCTGTTTTTATGTTGCAATATGTAAATGCCCTGTTATGAACTGAATTTGCCAAAAAAAAATTTTTTAATTTTTTTAACTGTGTGTTTAAATTTATTGTTGTGAAAGTCAAATTATTTTAACTAAGTTACATTTATGCTTCTTCAAAAAATAATATGGGGAAAGTTTGGATTGTTGGAAATGAACATGTAAATTATCAGAGGTTTGAAGAAAAAGCAAAGTGCCCCAGACCCACCAAAGTACTTTAATGAAATTTATTGATGTGTACAAACTGGAACACACTTGACAAATATGTGGAAGTTCAGATAATTTAGATAATGATAAGAGCAAACTATGGCAGTAATCAAAAGAAACACAGCAATTGTGTGATAATCAAACTAAAGATATCATCAGTCAGTGTTTGGAATGGATTTTTGTTGAGCTACAATTGCATTATCTGTCCTTTGAGATTATGATGTGAAAAATGACTCAGATACAAGTTTCCAAAGCTTCCTCTGTTACACCCAAGCAGTGGAATGCTGTGTCAAACTTGTAGCTGAAACATCTTGAGAAGTGTGTAGTTCTGAAGCAATAAAGGTCATCGGAAGACAATATTTTTCTTTCAGAATTTTCTTAAAAATACTCTTTTTTTAAATAAAAATGTTGGATATTTTTTCTATGTTTACTATAAGGTACAAGTATACTGCTAAAAGTATTCAAGCTGAAAAATATATTCAACATTTATTAAGCTTAGTGTAAAAGTCAAAAGTAAAACCAAGTTAAAGTACAAAATGTTACCCCCCAAAAAAAAAAAGTGTTTATTGAGCTTTTTGTGCATACGATAAATATTTTGTATTTACAGGTTTTAATTTTTTTTTTCTCACTCTTCATACAACTTCACATTTAGAACAGTTACGCTACTGACATTAGTAAGTTAAAGAATTATAAAAAGTTGTCAAATATTAGCAAAATTTCCCAATTATTCAAAACCTTAATGCAATGCCTGAGGGAAAGTCTCTACCCTCCTTCGCTTTTTGTCTTAGATTGCCAAAAGGCAACTTTTCAAAAAAACTAAAATTTTTTGATTGCTATATAGCAATCAAAAAAGAAATTTTTAGTAGAACTTTAATTGTAATGTATATCTGCTTTGAAAAACAAACAGCTTGTATAAGTGTCATATTTCTGTTCTAGAGAAGTTCAAAAGAAAGTTGACACTGTCTTGAAATCTATAAAGCACGAAAAATTTGATGAAGCAGCTGCCTTTTCATTTTTGAATGCCAAAACTCTAGGTGATCTTGAGATGTTGGTGAGTTTCTTTTCATTTGAGTTATTAAATTGTTATGCTTTCGGATATTTACTTTTAAAAGACTTCAATCTATTTTGTTATTATATTGTTTTCTAATAATATTGTACTCTAATTTATATATATATATATATATACATACATAAAATAGTTCTTAAAAATTATAGTAAGGACTTATAAGAAATTTTTAAAATCACTGATTTATTAAAAATTAAATAAATGACAAAAAAGTTTGTCATCTATTTAAATTGTTATTAATGAAGTGATAGAATATTTTTACAAATTTAAGTGGGAGAAAACAGCCAATGAAACTGCAATCAATTGAATAATACAAGTTTATTAATAGACAAATATGAACAAATTACTTCACAAAGAGAATTTGATGTATATATACACAAATCAATATTGAAACAGATTATTTAAAGTAATGGAAAATGCATCCATTATGAACAAGCTTTACAGCGCTTCAGAAATGGCTCTCTAGAACAGTTCCACTAGCTGGAACTCAGACAGATAAAGTTTCTTTGTCTTATTGCAGTCAGAGCACAGGCAGATTCTGATCTCGACTGACTTGGCCATTGTCTCAAAAGTCCCTCATATAGCCTCTTGGAAATTTCTTGAAGGATCTATTCCACAAACTTCTCAAATGTGCATTGGCAACATAATCTGTCACCAATCTTGTAAACTAGCTCATATTTTCTAGGGTTGCCATAATCACTGTTATCTTGCTCAAGTTATGGTTGGGAAGAGTACTTTCCCTGTAAAACTCGTTTCCCCACAAGCAACACATCATTGCAGGGAAAACATACTTGGTGTATGTTAACACATTATTTCAATTAACAGTTAAATAATTTGAAATAATTTCTTGATTTGCATTTCTTTTCCCCTTATAGCATCTATTTATCAGAATATTAACAAATTACCAATAATTTGCCAAATGTAATCTCTTCTTGTTGCTGTCTTTATGAGTGGTTGCTGTGCAATTTTTTATGAAGCATCCTTTATTCATTGTTTGGTTAGTTTTATTAAACAATTCATATGTTTAAATTACATTATTAGCTTCAGATAACCATTGCAAATTGAAAAACTGTAAATTTTTGTGGAAGTGTACTACACTTTTTTAAAATTATTTTTGAATTTATGTAGATTTCTTTATTTTGTAGTAATTTTTTATTGATGTTTTTATCAAAAATTTATTCAACAATGCTGGTGCAAAATTTTAAAGAACATAGAATAAAATCTAAGAAAATTCACTGCATTTATGAGAAAATGTTAAGTTCTTATTGATGTTATAAGACTCTAATACTATAAGGAAGCAGTTTGAAAAATAGTATTAACCTCTTATGTTCTAGCATTTAAAATTGTTACTTTCATTCCATTCAATGCAAGTTAAGAAATTCTTTATCTGTTAAGCATTGCTTTATTTGATTTTTAGAAATTTATTATTAATAATGGAAAATAATCATTATTATGACTCATCATAGCCATCAAAATGTTTTACTTTTATACCTTAGAAGAAATTCATAGCATTCTTAATTTTGAATTAATTGAAAGGAAAACTGTGATGCTATATCAAAGTACCGTATTTTCCTGTATATAATCCGTGAATTATGTGTTAAAAAAGTTTCAAATTTCGTTGTGCATATTATGCGCCGCCACGGATTATCTGAGGTAAAATATTCATCAGAAAAGTTAATAATAAAGTTTTGAAAGAAATGCCGTTTATGTTTTATAAAATAAATAATAGATGGCGCTTTCATGACTCGGATGACGTATGTCAGCCATAACTAGTTTTTGTCCAATTACATTCAAAAACGAATTCGGTTCCTCGGAAGGAAAAAACAGTTACGAGTCGCTGGCGCCATTTCCAATTTTCTCTTGACTAGAGCTATTGCTTCCTTTGAAAGTTTTCATATGGTAAAGCGAAAGCGTTAAGTTACGCTGCAAACTTCAAGTTAAAAGTTATAGAGAAGGCTCCCAAAGTCGGAAATCGGGAAGCTTCAGCGTTGACGAATTGAATATTCGTTTGTGGAGAAAAAACAAGACCAACTTCAAAAATTGTGATCGACGTTAAAGAGCCGATAGTCATGGAAAATCTCACAGGCCAGAATTTGAGGAAGAAATAAATAAATGGATTTTAAAAGAAAGAGACAATGGAAAAGCAGTCTCGATCTTAATTTTTTTGCTGTTAACTTGCTAAATTTAAAAGAATAAATAAACATTTTTTCCGCGTGCAATGTTTTGTTTAACAACTCAAACATAGATGACAGTAGCAAAGAATTTTTTTGTTTTATTGAGATTATCGTAAAAAATATTATCATACATATTTAAAGAGAAGTTTCATAATAATTTTTTTTTCTGTACAATTTCTTACTTCTATTTTTAATTATATTGTGTATTTTTTGTCTTATATGACGCTCATTATTGGCTGTTTATATTTTTGGATTATTCGCCATAAAAACTGCCGCGGATAATACGCCACTGCGGATTATATACAGGAAAATACGGTAAATATCTGGTATGAGAACCTTGTATGTTATGCTGTGGTTTTTATAAGATACTCTATAAAAGCTTTAAAAGGTAATAAGAAATACTCCCACAGTTTAACTACTTTTAAAAAGCATTATCAAAAACTTATTCAGGGTAATACAGAAATAAATCAAAAGCAAATGAAGTTTTGATCTTTGTATTAACTTATTATATAATAAACTGTAATGAACAATTCTGCAATCAGATTTATTTTTCTATGGTCATTGCAATATTTATTACTAATAAAATATTTTTCCCAAGTTCATTATTTTTAGAAACTTTTATGATGTTATGCATTCAAATTTTTGTCGTGTTCACTAGTCCATTAGTGGGAAAGCTTATGAAATATTACATTAAAATATTTTTGTATTATTAGATATTACTAAGAATCTCTTTTTCTTTCTTTTTCAGTATACTCCATTCAAACCTGAAAGTAAGAAAACGTTAGCAGAAAGATCGAAGCGATTAGGGTTAGAGCCTATTGCATTACAATTATTAGATATGAACATTCTTCTCAAACAGATTGATTACAAATCCCTTATTAAGCCTCAAAAAGGTAAGAGTAACTTTAAACAAACTTCTGCCATCATTTGAAATAAAAATTGAATCTGTCTCAAAATAAATACATCCTTGTCAAATTTTGAAGCAGTATTATAATAAACCTGGTACAATTGCATCTAAAGAAAAGAATGCATAGTGTTCATTTTTGCTGTGTGTGTATCAACCTCTATTTGTATAAATATAACAATAATATAATTTATTTTTGATGCCAGATTTTTGAACTATTCATATCAAAACTATGATTCATGCATTCACGAAGTTTCATTATCTAAAATGTTTACTTTTCACTTGAATGCTAAGGAGCAATTTATTTCACTTATTTGTTGTCATCTTTTCACAATTTAATGTCATGTCATAAAGAAAAAGTGTAGATAATACTTCTGTGAAAAGAAAAATTCCCAAAAGTATTTATTGATTAAAGATAATTCTTAAAATAATTCATTCTATCTTTTATTAATTTCCTAATCTATTAAAATTTACTTACAGAAATTTATAATGTACAATGAAATTTTACTTAATATGACTAATACTCATCTAATACATATTAGATAAGTACAAAAGTACTAGTGTGACTGCAGACATCAATTCAGGAGAATAGGGAAGGTGTGGTAAAACCTACAGCTTTTCTTGTACTCATATAAGAAACAGTATCTCACATATGCTTTATCGCATATCTAAAAGGAAAATGTAATCTTAATGTTAACTGAAAGTTGTGATATTTACTGTATTTAATTATTGTAATATTATTTTTCTTATGAAAGTAAGCTTTGCTAGAGAAATGTGGAGTTAGATTATATCATGTATGAGGTTTTCTTCTATGTTACATGTAAAATTCTTCTGCAAGATTAAAGATTTCTTACAAGAATTTTTCTTTTTTTTTTACCATTGTTTTTTATTTGAGAATTTTTTATTAGGTTTACTAAATGAGGAAGAAATAAGGACTGGTATCAAGCACATAATTGCTGATAAAATATCTAAAGACAGTAACGTACTAGATTACTTAAGAGAAAGGTATGTAATTTGGATTTTATTAAACATTTTTGAAAAACATTTGTTAAATATTTAATTATTTATTTGTTGCAAATTAATTATGTACTTATATGTATTTTTATTGACCTTTTGAAATGACATTTTTACATAAAAATGCCTTTTAAAATATTCAGGTCATGATTCTATTTTTAAGTTAAAGCCACTAAAGAACAATAAAAGTGATGCAAACAAGATGTCTTCTTACATCGTGTTAACATCTGGTTAGTCATTTCAGATTGAAACACAGGATTATATAACAGTATATTAGCATGTTAATCCTGAGGTTATGTGGGATTGTTCCCAAGGATAAATTGTTACTCATATGCACAATTTCTGTGTGGTTTTAAAACGTTCTTAATTTATAAGCATGAGTATATTGTACCACTGGAAGAATAAAATTCTAGCATACATATTACTATTTGTATGTTACATCATATTATACCAGTGGCGCACACAGGAATTTTTCAAGGGGGGGTCCGGGGTTGATTTTCGGGATCAAAACACAGTAAAAAACTTATTGAATAAATAATTAGCATTAATTAATAAAATTAATCATTAATAACAAATACTTAATTAAATTTTACGTACTATGTACTTAGAATTATAATCAATCGGGGGAAAAATCAAGGGCTTTGGGGGGGTCCAGAACCCCCCTTGTGTGCGCCACTGTATTATACATATTGTTATTAAAATTTCTCCTTTTTTTTTAATGAAATCAATACTAACCTCTTCGCTTTTTACTAGCTGAAACATTTGATTTAAAGTAAAACTTCATTCTGTGATTATTATTTAAATCTTGAGTTTAAAAAAAAATTCTCCCAATAATTACAACCTTAGTCTTGAATGCAACTTTATTTAGTTTTAGATAAAATATTGCCATTTAGCATAAAAAAAGAACAATGAAATGTTTCAAGAAAAGACATATCTATTTAAAACTGTTTCATTTATCTTTACTCCTATTGTGATATAAAGTTTACAAATATTCAATTTAATTGCTTAAGAAAAGTTGCATGATTTACTCCCCAGTGCCACAATTTTGCACATAGGTGTACACAGTTATGTGGTATATTGAGGGAAAAGAAAAGGCGTAAATCAGTAAGTCCTTCTGTGAAAAAAGTAAATCCTTTGCAAATACTGTCATGGTCATTGTATTGCATTCCATAGCCTTCAAAATAGTTTTACAGATAGCAGGGCAAAGCAAAGATTCACAATTTAGAAAGTCATATATATGAGGGTGAGTTTGAAAATAAGTTTCCTTGTTGACTGTGGTCAGAGTTGTGTATGCAAGTCAAACCATAGAATGAAACATTAAAGATAAAACATAACTTTATTTTTCCTCTTAAGTACCAAGTACATCGAGACAATTGTCATACCATTTGATAAGCTACAAAAAGCCCTCGAGGGAAAACTCAGGGCTTTGCATATGGACAAAGCATTTAATGGTTATGGAGAAAGACGACGCAGCAGGTGAATGCACCAATACATCATTTGTTAGTATATTAGGTTCATGCTACCCGGTATTGTGGTGCCCTGTCAAAATCAAAAGAGGCGATTTGAAAAAAGCGACCTGGACTTCTCAGATCGAGTGTTCTGTTTCTGAATGACAATGCAAGACAACACTCGGCGACTGCTACTCAAAACCAAATTGCAACTCTTGGTTGAGAGCACCTACATCATCAGCCATACAGTTCTTATCTTACACCAAGTGACTTTCATCTGTTTCCGGCTTTTAAGAAGAATCTCGAAGTCAAACAAGCCGTTAAAACTCTTCTTCCGCATGCAAAATCCTGAGTTTCTCTTGGAGGGCTTTTTGAAGCTTATCAAGTGGTATGATAGATGTCTCAATGTACTTGTTACTTATGTAGAATAGTAATGTCTTATCTTTGATGCCTCATTCTACATTTCGACTTTCATAAACAACTCTGACCACAGTCGTCAGGAGAAACATTTTCCGACTTCTCATACATACCAGGTGTAGTCAACTAAATGGCTAAGTGAGGTGTATATATATGCCCACAGCAGATAAGGGGTTAAGTTACATTACCAAGCTATATTGATCCATGATTTCTAGTTAAGATGGCTTCTAACTTACTATATTTGAAATTATTTATAATCTTATTACTATGAAGAAATTTTTCAAGGATTTTTTTAGTGGATCTATATATATATGTGATTGGCACATATATTTTCAAGCTACATTTTTTAATTTTTAAGTATATTTGCCATATAACATGCACACCCTTTTTTACAAAGAAGCCTTAAATGTATGTACATAATGCTCTTACGTTTTGAAAACATTTATTTGAGATATTAAAAAAAAATTATGCTTTTAGATCTATAACCCTTTAAGTTTATGAGGAGTGTGGTTTATTTTAAATAAACGGTATTTTGATCTATGTAGAAATCTAATTTTTTTTTTTATGCTCATCATTTTTTATTTTTAAAGCCCTTATTTAAAGCCCCCCAGTGTAAAACGTGCATCCATAAATTTTAATTTTATTTTTTGTGTTAAAAGTGTGTGTTGTACGCCAGATCTTATGATATATATATATTGTACATTTTTAATTTATTTAGGAAACACCGTCCTCAGATTCGTATTCAGTGCTCTAAATCTCCCTATGCTGAGAAGGAAGACAAGAAAGCCTTCGTGGAAGGAAAGAAAACACAAAATTATAAATATGAAAATTATTTTAATCTGAATGTCTTGATTCATAATGTTAATGCTCATCAGGTAAATAACTGTACCGAAGGCACATATTAAATTTGAATTGTTTAAATAAATTTACTAAATGAATGAAATTTTGCATACTTATTTTATTAATGAATTTGTAGTTATTATAAGTAATCCAATCTTGTTCAATGTTATTTATCAAGCAATTTCTGCACACAAATTATCCTCAAATTGTAACAGAATAAAAAAAAGAAATGTTAATGAATACTGTGTGTTTTTTACATAAAATTACATTATCCAAAACATTATATAAGTTTTGAAGTACTTTAAGAAATACTAAAATCTTTGCATGACGGTATAAAAAAAATAAAGCTGATTCAAGTTTACTCTGCTGTGTATTATCCACAATATTTTTATTTAAAAAGTTATCTGTTTGTTATATTATCTGTAGTAAACTTATCTAAAATTAAGTATTTTATTCTGTTTTAATAAAAAGTAAAATATTTTATTGAGTAAAATTGCATTAACATTTGCATAAAAATACTGTCTCTAAAATTGTTTTAATGTTTCACTTATTTTGGCATGGCATTTTAGCATTATAATAGTTTTCTCTCCCCTCCCCACACACTTATTTAACATTTTTATCACATTAGTATGGTGTGGGTGTTTATTATTCACTGCTTAGGAGGCTCTATGTAGAGACTGGGTTTCAATATAAACATTAAGTTATGGATTTATCCATTTAAACATATGCTATCTAAATTTTTTTATTAGTTAATATTTGTAAAAGAATTCTAAGACTCTGTTTATCTGCTTTGATATTTATGCTGATGACATGGTACTATGGACTTCAACACCTAGATGGCACACTGATAAAATGATGGTAAGAATTAATCAATCTCTGAAAACTTTTTATGAATGGTCTACAGCAGCGATTCTTAAACTTCCGATAATTTTAGCCCCCTTTTATGCATCAGCCTGGCATTGTGGATCCACAGATTTTGTACATCCCTTCCTAACTCCAAACACATGGCTGAGTGATTTAAAGGTTCCTTAATAATTCTAAGATTGTGCATCTGCTACTTTTTAACAGACTTTTTTAAATCTTTTTTCCTCTAATCTTTACACATGAGTCTCTACTGTATTTTTTTTGAAAATATTGCATTGTAATAATTAATATATAATTGCAAACAATAAAAGTACTAAATTAATATTGATTGAACTACATGTTCTAATAGAGGCTTTCTCGCTGTTGGCAAATTTTGTTATCTGGTTTTGGGTGGCACATCTTCCAATTTTTCCTCAAAGCCTTCCATAGTCTGTAAAAGCAGGAAATTGTAACACTAAATGGCACCCCTTTGCGAACCCCTAAAAAGACCTTGGGGACCCCAGGGGTCCACAGATCACAGTTTAAGAACCGCTGGTATACAGAAATTCAAATGGAGGCAAATATTGTTGAGACCATGTACCAAACTTTCTAAATCGTCAACCAACTCAAATAGACTTAAAGTATAATGATAGTAGTATCCGAAAACAGATGAAGCAGCTTATCTAGGAGTGAAATTTGACCAAAAAACTCTCTTGGCAGAGATATATAGATAGTGTAATTGATAGAGCTCAGAAAAGGTTAGCAGTGATTAAAAGACTCGATGAAGTAAAATGGGGCTGTGGAAGAGGAACTTTAAATGAAACATATATTTTTTATGTAAAACCACTGATTTGCTATTGCTGTGAGGCTTTGATTTCATGTAGCAATGTTTACATTGCTAAATTTGTGGTCATTCAAAATGTAGCACTTAAGCTAATTACTAGAGCTGTAAAATCTACTTTAATAAATGGCTCTCACAGGCAACAAACTAATAGAGATAATTATTCAGGAGAAGGCCGTAATACTATATGAGGAAAAAAATCAGATTACCATTGACAGAGTTATGGAGAAAGTGTGATATCTCTAGACCTACAAGATTGAAGACTCAAGATGGATTCCTGCAGAAAGTTTTCAAATTGAAACCTGACTACTCCCTTCTGATTGTACACATTGAGGAACTCTTGAAACTAATAAACTCTATTCACCTAGTATCTATAAGAAAGGAATGCTATTTGATGAGTGCTTTGACAAAGTCAGTATCATTTGACTGTGAATTAAAAGCAGCTGCTATGGAGGCAATTTATACCAGGTATCCAAAGAATAATTGGATTCACATATATGCTGATAGATTGAAAATAATGTTGGAGTTGGTGTATACCCAGAGATTTTTTCTTTCTGTACTTCTCTTGGTACAATTCAAACCAATTTTGATGGAGAACTTGAGACAATTAGAGTTAGTTGCATTAGAACAAATTAGTGTTGGAACAGTTTAGCTGAAAAACATAATTATTTTACTTTTTGCCTGGAGACTGGACATGATTGCCTTGTTAAGCATACATACAGCATTGGTATATATAATGATCTTCTATGCAAACAGAATTTTGAAATGAACAAAGATCATTTATCAAATTGTTCTTCATTGAATTAAGAAAACTCATACAGCCGATATTGGCAGATTAGGGAGTTCATGCAATTGACTTTCGGTGATTAATTTTATTTTTTGTTTTTGTTGTCACAGTTTTGTTGTTTATTATTGTTCTTGTATTTTTTCTTGCTCCAATCTCATGCATCTTTGATGTTTGGGAACCAATAATGTAACTATCAAGTGATTTTGCAATAAAAAAAAACTTTTATATTTATTTGCAGAGGCTTGGTTAATGTTACATATTTTTTAAATGCTTTTGCCTTTTCTTTTTAGGTTTTGGCTCTAAATCGTGGTGAGGAAAAAAAAGTTTTGTCTGTCAAGATTCAGATTCCTATTGGCGTAAAAAAAGATATTACAAAATTCATATGGAATGTCTTTTTTAATAAAAAATATGTGGAATCAGAAACGTATAACTTCTTGAGATATTGTGTTGATGATTCTTATGATCGACTCATTGAGCCATATTTTTGTCGTCAAATTAGGTAAATATTTTTTTTAATTCACGCACTATGGATGAATCTTATAACTTTGCTGAGTAAAAGAGTTATTGGATTTCAGTACTCTCATTGCATAGATGTGTAAGTTTCATTACCTTTGTTTACATGACTTGTTTTGTGGCCACAAACTTGTGACCAGTGTTATTTCTGATGAGTCCTGTTGTGTGACAAGAAGGCCTCTTTGTAGAACGCTAGTGTACATTAAAATCATCAGGGCTGAGAGTCTTCAAGGTATGGTGTGGAAATTTAGTAGTGAAGCTCTAGCTCGAATATCATCCTCTTGATTTAACTGTAGTGAAACATTATATATGTGGTCCATTGCTAATAGTCCTTGTTTAGTTTCAAAGTGTGGTGAAAAAACATTTAAGACTTGTTTCCACTAAAAGCATATAGAAATTTATGTTCTGATTTTTACACCACACGATGTAAGAACTTTGAGGTCTAATTTAATTCATGTGTGGGTGTCACTCACTGGCATAGCTAGTCCAGACTGGGCTCGGTATCAAAATTCCTTGGAAACCCTTTTTTGGAAAATTGCTGAAAGTGATCTTATTAATAGAACTTATTTGAAAGTGTCAAAATATTATTGGAGGCCTTGTATCTTTGATATGGCTAACACGGCGGTAGCTGCACCCATGGTGCCAGTGCTGAATGATACATACATTACCACAATGACAACTTATTTATGACTGCTAAGACAGTCTAGACCCGGGGTGGGCATTAAGTCGATCGCAATCAAACCGGTGGACCAGCAAGGCATTTTAGGGTGACCGCCTTCACTGTTATAATCATTTCATCATATGAAGATTTAGAAATATTTTTAAAATACAGAGAGAAAAAATTGAATCACAAGAGAAAAAGTTCATTAAATGGAAAATGTACTTAGCTATGTGGAGGTTATTTTGCAAAGAAAATGGTAAAATTTTCTTACTTCCAGGAAAAAGTTTGCAAAATAGAGGTCCGACTTTATTGTAGACTTTTTGTCAGTTCACTACCCCTATACCAGAGGGTGGGCCACAACACTTTGAAAAAGTTAGAAGTTGTCCATACCCTGGAAAAGTCTGCCCATCCCAATCTAGACATTCAATTCCAATTATCTAAATAATTGTTTGGGGAACAGTTCTATTTCCTTTTAACAATCAAAGAGATTGATTAGTAGTAAAACCACTCTCAGAAATTGAAGCTGATTTATCAGAAGTAAAACTTGTCCTTAAGCTCTTTATTAAAAGGTGTGATAATCTTGCAGCCTCTTTAAAGGATATTAAAAAATGTTTTTTTCTATTTGGGGTATTTTGAATGTTCAGAATAATTTTCAAATTCTCTCAAACTATCCTCAATATGCTGTTATTATAATATTATGCATGTTTTGCAATACTTGTACATGTACCTATTCTACTGAAAATTTATTCATCAGTTAAATTATTCTTAGATTTGAATTTTAATCAATATATGTTTGTTGTAGAGCTGAATTAAACAAGAAAGCTCAAAAAGAATCCATCAGTATATTTGGGTCCAATGTGCGAAGCCTTCTTCTAACCCCACCAGTGAGAGGGAAGACAGTGATTGGAATTGATCCAGGCTATAAACATGGCTGTAAAGTTGCATGTGTATCACCCAAAGGTATAATGGAAAGCCTTTATTCATATATATAACTGTCTAATTCTGGTTTCAATTGAATATACCCTACCTTTTTTTTACACATGAATACATTACTTAGAAAACCATGCAAAAAAATTACATGCAAGGTATAGTAAATTTGGGGATATATGTCCCACAACATTAATAAATCATGGAAGATGAAAAAAATTCAATGAAAACCATGCAAAAAAGCAATGAAATCTGTTATATATTTATAAAAAAAAATTTATTTTATATACAAAAAAAGAATTTATTAGTTTACAGTAAAAATTCAGTGTATAAGTACATACAATGTATAAAAGTTCAAATTGAAATTAGGAATAAACTACTATCTAACAACTGATCATCGCTACTTTATAACAAGTATGCACTTTTATTATGAACTGGATCAAAAATACTATCATCAGTAGATGTGTCAGATATCTAGCACAACTGTTGGTCTTGATTCAAATGAAGATTTTAATTCTTTATTAACAGCCTCTGTTGATTTTTTGTTATTATAAAGTCTGCTATTAGCAGCTGTTTTTTGTTTCTCAAGTTGCTTATATAATACCTCATATCTTGCTACACAAAACTTAAGATAACTGTGAAATTTTAATGCACACTCTATGTCAGGATCATGAGTAAGAAAATGTTGTCCCATACTTGTAGCAAATTTCAAGACTTTACGAAGTAAATCAGCTGTTAAAAGCTGAGTTCCAGCTTCGACTTTGTCATTATCGACTTCTTTATTGTTGTAAACATAAAAAAAAATTAATATTTTTTTGGAATTCATGCTAGAACAAAAAATTCTTGTAAAAAAGTATACTGGTGAACTGTGTTAGTTCAAAACACTATAAAAAAAGAGTTGAGTGTACTTTTATTTGAATGTGCTGTTTCTAATGCCACCCAATCAACAGCATCAGATCAAGACCCACAAAATTTCATTGTGGCAAAGAACCAGTTTAGGTTTGTTAGCCGCAGCCCTGAGCACCATGTTGGTGACTGTATGCTTTGGTTCTGTTCCACCCCAATTTTGAGGGAGAACACCATGGGGGTGGTCAGGGGCCACCCACTTCTCAAAAGGACTTACGGCTCAACAGATATTTAGAATGCTCCATGTTGCACAGGCACAATACATTTACAAACATTCATGTCTTCTCCAAGATTTAAACCCAATCCCTATGGCACACCAGTCAGTGTCACTAATCACTGTATGGATTGGCGGTCATTGAAGAAAATAGAGCATCCTAACTAACTTTTGTGTTTCTCACTGTAGCTGAACAAAATTGATATAGATGTTAACACCTCAAAGGGAACTAGAAAATATCTCATAACAAATGCCAGTTTTTATGCATAATCCTGAAATATCCAGTTTTGTGGATAGTTTATAAGTTATGTGGATTCAAGAATGTGTTCCCTATTGTAAGATGAGTTTTATACATTTGACAACATGAAAATTTATATCCAACGTTTTTCAAAGATGTTTGTGCTAATAAATTGATAATTATTTTCCAGTTTAAAAAAATATATAAATTACTGGATACGGTAACAGAAAAAACTTAATTATAATGCTCTAAAATTGTTAAATATTTACATTCATTATATTCTTGAAACCTTTTAATCCAAATTTCCATGTACAATTTCCTCCAATGATTGTAGGAAATAAAATCTGAGGATTTTATCAATGCAATGTTGGACAAGAGAGAGAGGCAGCTTCGCTGATGAATTTAACTGAAGAGGAGCGCCTTGAATGAATGTTGGGATAAAAAGTACAACTAAATAGAATCACACAATATATGTAAATAACAGTTTTACAATTTGAACAATGATTATGAATAGTTGTTTAGTTTGTACAATGGGAGTTGATTTGCTTTTAGGTTGATAGGGGTCACCCCCCTCCCTAGTCTTAATAGAAATGTTTATGCAAAAAATATTCCATGTGGCATTAAGTAAGAAATAAAATAAAAATGTAAAGAACTAATTAAAAAAATTTTAACTGAAAAAAGTTAACAGGTTGCGAGTAAGTTATTCTTTGCATAAGATTATCTTTCTTCTGTGTAGGGAGGGTTTACTTACAGTTCTTTTTTTTTTTAATGTCTTTAGAATTTATTGCCAAATTTGAATGAGTAAAACATGGACCATTTGAAAATTCTGCAAAAAAATAAGTATAAAGAAAAATATTACTTTTCTGAGAAAATCATTGTTAGAAATTAATGTTAATTATCCTATTCCATCTGAACTCTGAACATTGATTTTGGTTTTATCCAACTGAATTAAAAATTGTAAAATCGTTTTTCTTTTTATATGACAAACATGTATTCTGGATCAGTCTAGAGCAATTCTCCTCGACCTTTTTATTGCTGTAAACTGGTCAGTGTTTGGTAATTTTACTACTACTTTTTGAGGGGAGAACATTGTTTATAATTTAGATTATTTTGATTTAATAATTATTATTTTATAAAACTGTGCCTTCAGAATTAAATACAGTTATGCCAAAAAATGAATCTAAAGTAATCTGATGAAAAGTCTCACAAACTTGAGAGAAATACACCATAGCCAATAAAATGGAAATAATTTAATGTTCCTTAAGTGGTCCAAGACTATTTGATGCATGGACCAGTATCTGTCCGCGGCCTAAGGATTTAGGACCACTGGTCTAGAGAACCCTGGTAAAAAATCCTACAGTAATTGTTTCAAAAGGCAAAAGTGCTCTGTTGTTTTTCATTATCTTTCAGTTAATTTATAAAATTAATCATCTTTGTATTGCATAACATGACTGTTCAGAAAAACCTTTTTCTTAGTATCTCATATTTAGTTGATTCCATTCGTTAACTACAATTTTGGAATTCAGTATTATTATATTGACTTTTAAAACGAAGATTATTGCATTAACTGTGTTCCAGTGTAGCATTTTTGTTATTTACCTTATTTTAAAACAATTATATTAAATTTGCTTATGTTTTGAGATCAGAATTTTTTACCCATCAATATTTAAAAAGGGGGGGGTTAACATTTTATTCCAGGTGTGGTTCTGGCTACAGATGTTATTTATCCTCTCAGCGAAAATAGATCTAACAACAGCGGGAGTGATGCTGAAAGAATTCGGAGAATGATTTCATCGCATAGGTTGGTAATAACTATATGCCTCTTTCCTAATTGTAGTGGTTTTATGAATTGTATTTGAATTTTTATTGTATAAAATAAAAGTAAATATCTTATAACCTCAAAATCAGTTATTCATATTAAAATTATCAAGCATTTTTTTCAACCCTCTCAAGTTTTTATTTTCATTCTCTTTTTTTTTCACAAAAAAGGTAAATTAACTTTAAAACCTTTTACATTCCTATCACATTACTTGATGTGACATTTGTTTCAAAGTTCTTAATAAATCTTCACTCCTTCTCAATAAAATTGTGTTGATTTTATTTTAAAGGAATACAAGGAACATTATGTGGTTTCATGGTAATTTGTTTTGTAGAATTGAGAATAAAATAACCCAAGAAACTGCAGTGAAAAACTAATGAAAACAATGTCATAATTATGTTAAATTATTTACAAATAACAGCACTAGATTTTATCATGTGATCTGTTATTCATTATATAAGGAAAAAAGCAGGATGTGATGCAAAGCAGTGGTGTATACTGATCTCTCTTATGAGGGGAGGGCAGAGGTTACCCCATTCTATATAAAAAAACATAGAGGATAGTGTCAAGGAGTATTCTCTATCGTAAAAATTAAAATGTTGGTCTGGAGGGGTGACCTCTCCACTCCCTTCAACTAGTTTCTGGATTTAAAAAAGAAAAATTACAATATATAACAAGATATAATGGTACTTTGAATAACAATGATAATTTATTCTAAGATTGCTATCATTATTTAAAGCATGATTTCATGGAAATATAATTACGGTATTAATATATAAATGATGTACTGTAAAATCTGGCATTAAACATGCACTTTTAACCCAACAAATAAAAGATGGAAATTTGCAGGTGCATATTACATGCCAGGTATGAAAATGATAGCTTCAAAAATTAAAAAAAAAAGAAATGAGCATATAAAAAAAATTACATTTTTACATAGATTGGAACTCAATTTCTTTAAAAGAAATGGCATTCTAATTAACTTAAAAGGTTGTAGTTCCAGAAGTATACTATTTCTTAAAAATTCTGGGATAATTCCTTGAATAAATGAATTCAAAACATAAGAGCATTGCACACATACATTTCAGGTTTCTTCATAAAATAAAAAGGAGAGAGTGCATTATACAGTGAATGCACCTAAAAATTAACAAATACAGTTTGGAAACACAGTGTGCATTATATGCCTAATTTTATGGTAAGTATAAATGTTTTACAAAATTTAAAACATACATCAGCAGCTGCTTTGTTACCCAAGACATTATTTTACTTACAGAAACTTGTTATTGGCTAAAGCTATTGTAAACCAAGGTTCCTGTATATTATTCCTAGAATGAAAAACCCTAATAATTCTCTTTTAAAAAATAACCTATATTATCATGTTAACAAACTGACTTTTTTTTACTACCCATTTTAGCATTAAAAAAGCTGTTAAATAGGGTTAAAATATTCTTTGACATCTACTTATTTCTTTGTAAAACATATTGTTGGGATATTTTTATCTTTGTATATAATTCTCCTTAAGAATTACTGTAAAATCCGGCATATAAAGCACATTTTTAGGGCAAAAAATAAGGTCAAAATTTACGGGTGTGTGTTATACGCCAGGTATAAAAATGACAGCTTTAAAAATATAAAAAAGATATATCAGTATAAAAAAATTAGGCTTCTACATATATCGAAGCACTTTATTTAAAGAAAATGATATACCTTATAAACTTAAAGAGTCATAGTTATAGAAGTACATTATTTTTTCAAACACCTGAGATAATACTTCGAATAAATGACTTAAAATATATAAGAGCATTGCTTACATACATTTCAGGTTTCTTCGTAAAAGGAAGGTGCTCATTATAGGGGGAATATACCTAAAAATTAAAAAAAACAGCTCGAAAGTATTGGTGCGGATTTTACGGTATATCATTATATATAATGTTATTTGTATGAAAGTATTTTAAGGCAGAAAAATCTGATTAGATGTTTTCTGCTGTGGGCACTGAATGCTTAATTTTTAAAAAAATAATGGAGGAGAGTAAAGTTTTACATATGATAAGAATTGCACAGAGAGGATAAATATTTTATTAAAGTTTAAAAGCCATTTTTTATTGTGTTATTGTTTAAACAAATAAAAAAATCTTAATTAAGTAGATTTTATGCATATAAGATGATCAATCACATTAATTCTTCTTAGTAAATAAGCTGACATTTTTTTAACAAAATATAAGTAATATTGTGTGAGAAACTTTTTTCTTGTTAAAGAAAAAAGTTGTCTTGTTTCTCAAAAGCAGATTTTCTTTAAAATTGTTGTTTTCGCGTAGTAAAATTGCTTTTAACAATTCTTTTTTTTTCTATTTTATTTGATGTTATATAATTTTTTTTAGAGCTGAAATCATTGCTATTGGAAATGGAACTGCATGTAGGAAAACAGAAGAATGGTTTTCTAATTTGATTCAGAATAAAGTTTTTAATCCCTATGTGGTCAAATACTGGTAATTATATTTTGTTGTTGACTGTAATAATTTTATTTTGTTTTAGTTTTTTGAAAGACACTATTTATTAATTTTAATTTATTATTTAAGATCTGAAAGTAGCAAATGCTATTTGATAATTTTTTATTCGTGTTAACATAAATAGGTACTATAACTTGATTTTATTATTAATTTCTATTCAGTTTTAAACAATTATATACATTTCTCAAAAAGTCTCAACTCATAGTCTGCGTTTTTTTAATTGAGTTATGAGTGTAAGTCCTGATTTCTTTAAAAATTCATAGGGGAGGGAAGGCTGAGGCACATTTAATGTGTTGAAGCTCAAACACTGGTGTGGTGCAGTAGTTTGGAGAATGGGGTGCCATCTTGGGTGTCGCATGACCAAGGTTCAAAATTACGAGATCTGTCATCATTAGCCCTCTTGTAGTGTCTAGGTAAAAAATAAATAAACAATCAAGGAATCAGAAATTCATTTTTAATCCATAAATTATGTTTTGATGGATTTCATTCAATTTTAAATTTATGTTAATCACTAATTATTATAACTTTTCAAAAACCTTTATTTAGTATTTAATGGGTAAACATTCAAGTTTAAACCCATTTTATTTATGCTACATTTTAATAAAATGTAGTGAAAAATTTCCAAAGAATTTACAGCAGTAAAAATCCAGTTTGTGCTTGATTAGAAATAATTGTAAAGAGGTGTAACAACTTAGTAATTTATTTATTTTATAAATTAAATTTTTCTTTTGTCATGAAATGTTGTAGTGTTTTTGTTAATATATAAAAAATGTTTTTCTTTTTTAGTATTGTAAATGAAAATGGTGCATCTATATATAGCGTTACAAAAGAAGCAGAGGCAGAATTTCCAAATATGGATCCAAACTTAAGGAGTGCAGGTAAGTAATGCATTCAGCTAATTTTATTCTGTTTTATGAAAATTGAAATGGTGTGTTTTAATTGAGATTTAAAGGAGAAATGAGATAGTATAAAAATGTCAACGATCTCCTTTTCATCAGTTATTCATATTTTTAACGAGATGCTGAAATAAAAATCTTTTGTAGAGGCTCTTTCAAAATGTCCATGGAACTCATGAGCAGCATTTTTTTAGTGAAATTTTGTATTAAGGACTTGACCCCTCCTAAAAATCCAACATTTAAAGAGGGTTTATACTCTTTAAATCTATCGAGGCTCAAAGCCCTCATATTCATCTGCTGCAAAATTTGAAAAGTGGAATGCCAGCATAGCTGTCATCCTTGTCACTTGACCATGGCTCAAAAACATTAGGTTTGTTTTCAATAGCCCTGGTGTAGCTTCAAACTATCTGACATTAATTAACAATGAATCAACTTCAAGATTGTTATATATTAGTGTAACTGTATTTTTGTGTTTTAATGCTATATTTATATAATTAAGTACAGATTTTAAAGGAATTTGTTTCTTTTTGTGTGAATATATCATGATTATTTTTTGAATTTGCTCAGAATATAAAAAAGAAAAATAGTATATTTACCTTTTACAATTCCTATTCCTTGTACTGTTTTCAATTATTTCTTTAAATCAACAAATATTATGTATTTCCTGGTTTTTATACTCAGATCAATTTTCATAGTTTGATGAAACCATAGTCAATAAAATATTACTTTTTGTCTAAGTGTTTTTCTTACTATTGAACTAATATTACTGCTTTATGCATACATATGTACAAAATTAAAAGAAAGTCCTTGTCCCCCTTTCATTTAGTTTCTGTTGAAATTATATAAGGAATAAAAAAAAAGTTATTGTATTTTCTTATAGTTAAGGAAATTGAAGATAAACAAGTAATCATATTTTCAAGCTGGTGGTTGGTGTTGTTTTAGTTGTGTAATAGGCTTGTTAAAATTGTCAGGATTCTGAATTCTCATATGGTCAGTTAGGAGAAGTATCATTCTTATCAATAATCCTGAAGCTGCGTTTAATTTGGACATTCATATACAATCAATATATTGTTATACTCATTAGAATATGTTATCCATTAATATTCATTATATGTTTTAGTGTCCATTGCTAGAAGACTGCAGGATCCTCTTCTAGAATATGTTAAAATTGAACCTAAACATTTAGGTGTTGGAATGTATCAGGTATTGTAATTTTTTATTTCATTTTGAGATCTGTAAACAGCTTTGTTTCTTTCAAATAAAGATGAGGATGTGTAATACTTGTTTTTCTTTTAGCATGATCTTCCTGAAGCACAGTTAAAGAAATCTCTTGACAGCATTGTTGAAGAATGTGTTAGTTTTGTTGGTGTTGATTTGAATGTGTGCCCAGAAATTATGCTAAGGTAATAATAGGCGTATTATTTGTTTCTCAATCTTTGGCCACATTTATGAATTTGGCAGTCTATTGCAGTACTTGTCTATTTCATTGAAATGCATTCAATTCCTTTGTTGTCCAAAAAAAGTTAATCCCAGTTTTGAAATAGCTTAAAATACTAATTTTTCACTCAAAAAAGAAGATTGTAAATCTTGAGAAAAGCTTTCATTTTATCTAACTATATCATTTTTTTAAAGACAAAACATTAGTTATTACTTTCTAGTTATCTACTTTTGATATTGAAATAGTTTTAATTAGAATGTAGAAGAAGAAATTAATGTTTAACTGCAAAAATTCATATGTTTAAGAACACATGAAAACTAAAAAAGTTTCTTGTGCATTGCACTATCAAATGTTAATTGTAATAATATAGTAATTGAATGAAAACTAAATGTATTATTCAACCATTGAAAGTCCTTAAATAAATTTGCTTACTTTGAGAAAAAAATTGAATAAATTTTTTTTTATTGTGCTTTTATCTTGAAAATTATTTAGTTCGAAAATTCAAATATTTCTATTTGTCCCTTACTTTGTGTTCATTTTTTGAAACTTTATTGTTATGTAACAAATACTTTTAAATTAGAATTACTTTGATAAACTTTAATGTTTTATATTCCACACATTCTCTCTTACTAGACATGCAAGCACAGATGTAATATGTAGCTATGAATACTAATCTGAGGCAGAGAAATTTCTGTGATGTGTACTTCAAATGGGCTATCATGCTAACTGAAAATTTCATTTCATATCAATATGATGAAATTGCACTGTTTAAACCTCAAAATTTAGCTGGAAAATTAATTTATTCATAAGACAATCTTACAGTGTTAAAATGTTTTAAATAGTCCAAAGTGTCTTAGAATTTTAAAACTATTTAAAATCTTACTTCACAAACTTTTTTACGGATATTTTTGCAAATAATATTTTATATGTAGCTAACACACACACTTCAGGTACCATTTTCAACATAAATATTTGAATAAAAATGAAATATGTATATAAATATGATTTACAATATCCTTTTGTTTATTCTTATTCTTGCAGCAAAATAATACCTTTATTTACTTCATAAACACATTTTTATACATTTTTTAATGCATTACATTTTAATAAAACTGGATTATTTGAAAGAAGATTATTTAAAGTAACCTTTTATGTGAGTCACAAAATTAATGCTTTGATATTCTGTTATATTTTCACTCTACCTGATCACATGCTGATGACGCTTTACGATTGTTATCTGAGTTATTCGTTAATTGAAATTTTCATCAGTTTTAGGGAGCTCAATCGTCTAGAAACCTAAATAACCATTTTGTTGCAACACTCATTCAAATAATCTAGATTACTATAATGAGAATTGTTATAATTTTTTGTTTTCCTACTGAAAGATACTCTTAAGTATATAAAATAATGTCCAATCAGAATAATTAATTGCATATTGGTCTTCTTAGTTTATTTTTATCTCCTTCAACACATTTTTTAAAACTTTAGTTGTATAACTCAACATTGTAAATGACTTATTGGACTAAATTCATGGTGGGCACTTGATAACGGCAATTGCGCGTTTCCCATTGATTAAAAACTGACATACTAGTTGTTCAACTTGTAAAGTTTAGATAACATTTAAAATTTGATGATTGGGTAAAGAGTTCATGTGTGTTAAAATTCTTCTAGCAGTTTTCAAAATTAAAAAAAATACATTATACAAATACTTTTAAAGTGCATTTTGTTTAACTATGTGCATTATTATATCGTTGACAAATATGTACTTTCTAAAAGAAAGTTTCTGCAAAAAGCAAAAGTTGGCAACAGTGAAGCATATAAACAAATTGGTTGGAAACACGTGATTATATTTATGAT
Source organism: Trichonephila clavipes (assembly GCA_019973935.1). NCBI lineage: Eukaryota > Metazoa > Arthropoda > Arachnida > Araneae > Nephilidae > Trichonephila > Trichonephila clavipes. Next base: position 106,103 of record BMAU01015664.1, on the reverse strand, counting down.
ATAATTATGACGTTGCATTAATTTATGAACTGATTGGCCGAAAACATGTGGCTCAATTATCATGTGACTATGATGTCAGATGAATTTAGTCCATTGTTTTGTCAGATGTTTGATGTTTTTTTCTAATTCAGTTCAAGCCTTTAGTTTGGATTAGGATAATTTTAAATTACATTTTATCTAATTTTTGATTGTATATGCTTCTAGTAAGGTAGAATAAATAAGGTCTGTTCATATTTCAGATAAATCTTTCTCTTAAAGAAATATTGTAAACATAAAATGTTAGAATATGTATCACACAGGAAAAAGAAATATATATATTAAAAGGAAAATTTTTGTTAGAAGAGTAAAATCTATGTTTTATGTTTCTTTTTATTATAGAATAGATTTTAAATAAGTTATAGAGGTTAAATTAATGATAAATGAATCTTATATGCCGTGGATCTATCCTTATTTATATAAAATATATTATATATCAGGCCAACAAGAGCTATGTCTTTTTCGAAAGTTATGTATCTTCATTCAGGTATCCCAAAGCTAATTTTCATTACCCTCTCTTTCTTGTTAATCTTTTAAATATAATTTATTTAAAATTACCTAAAAGTAACAATTGTTTATCTTTCAGGAAAATATCCGGTTTGTCTGCAGCTAGAGCCAAACAAATAGTGGAATGGAGGAACAAACATTCTTGTTTTGTAAATCGAGAGCAATTGTTGGAAGTCAAAGGGCTGGGTCAGAAATCTTATGAACAGTGTGCAGGATTTGTTAAGATTTTACCTGAAACTTCCAATCCTTCTGCGTAAGCTTCAATCTTTAATCATTAATTTTATAAAATGTACCATATATTGGACATGGCTTTTGTGTATTTATATTGTGTTACTTTGAGATTGGCAACTCTCTTTTGTTTTAAATGTAAAAAATATATTTTGACAGATAAATTTAAAGATTGTTTAGTTTTAAAGTAATTTTAAATTGTGTGGTATGTATTCTGATTGTTTTTACAGAACTGCCTTTAAAACATTTCCTTGTGTATAAAAGCAATTGTTATTTTAAAGAAAATATTTCAAAATTTTGATAACACTGTTGTAATATACTTTATAATTCATGAAACTATATAAAAATTAATTAAATAGTTAATATTTGTTCAATATATGTACAACTGTTTATATTTTAGAAAAGGTTTTATTGAAATACTAAACCTAATTTTTTATTAACCTTTATTTGTGTATGTGTTACAAAATGTAAAATGATTCATTTTTTTGAACTTACAGAAATTTTGTAATGTGTATTTAGGGAGTTGTTAAAAGTGGGGTTATATTTGTCTAATTTTCATTGTAAAGATCTTTTTTTATCTGTAAATTTCTAAAATGTTTTGGGTGAGCAATTGAAACTTATAAATGTTATTTTTATTTTTGAATTCACTAAAGTGCCACTGGATTAGGGATAGCAAGATTTATGCAAATTGTGCAAACACTGCACATCATTTATGCACGAGTGACGATGCTGTGGTAACTGCATATATAGTATGTACTGTGGTAGTTCTGAATTAGTTGTTAGAATTGCCAGTGTATGGGTAAACTGCCTGATTTAGACGCCTTCGATCGCGGACAAATTGTATGGGGACGACGCATGAACTATTCAATTTCTGAAATCGTCTGACAGCTAGGATTTTTAAAGTCAACAGTGTAAAAAGTATACCAAAAATACATTTATAGTGGACAAAAACTAGTGATTGGGCAAACTGCAAAGGACAATTAGCCTTGACAGAGTGTGGTGAGAGACAGCTGAGGCATATTGTGCATAGCCAGCAAAGCCAAACATTAGTTCAAATTACCACCCAGTTGAATGACGGTGCCAGTCGTTCAGTCAGTAAATGGACTGTGCAACACTCGTTTCACTGTGTAGGTTTTGGGAGCCATCGACCTACGAGAGTACCATTGCTCAATGCTCAACATTGGGCTGCCTGTTTTGCCTGGGCAAGATTGGAGTGTAGAGGACTGGAAACGAGTGTCATAGAGTGATGAGTCTCAATTCCAAATACTTAATGCCAATGGGAGGCTGAGAATATGGCCTCAGACTCATAAAGCCATGGATCTTGCATGCCAGGTTGGAACTGTACAAGGGCAGGGTCGCTCACCATAATCTGGGGTGTTTTTTCATGGTGCTGTTTGGGATCTTTGGTGGGTGTACAGCTGCCCCTCAATGCAGTTTGGTATATAAAGTTGCTGGGTGATCACCTCCATTCGTTTATGCTGTTCTGTTATCTGCACAGTAATGGAGTTTTCCAGCAAGACAACTGTACCTCTCACAAGTCCCAGTTGGCTACTGGCTGGTTGGATGAGCATTCTTCTGACTTTTCTGTCATAAATTGGCCATCTAGAAGCCCAGACTTATATCCTATTGAGCATCTTTGGGGTGTTTTGGAACAAGGCATCAAAGGTCATCACACAGCACCAACAAACCTTACTAGATTATGGACAACTTTTGCCAATGTTTGGTAAGTCATTCCAGTGAAAGGTTTCCAGAAACTTGTTGAATCTATGTCTCATAGTGTGGCAGCCGTTATCAAGGACAGAGGAGGCCCAATTCATTATTATGTAGGGTATCCTTATGCAGTGGCACTTCAGTGTATACTAAGTCTTTTTAAGTACAACTCATTATATTTCTATTTTTAAAAAAAATTCTTTAACATAGCTTCATAACTGTTAAGTATGAAATATTTGGATAACCCAGTACTAGTTAAGATTCAATTAATTTTACTTATGTTATGAATTTACAAAATATCCCATAAACCTATCAAAAAAGGTTATGTACTACTGCGCTTCTTCCCAAAAGAGATGTGTTTTAATGAAGACTGCTAATATTTATGATAAATAGAACACTCATTTTTGTAGTTGAAATATTTCAAAAATAATATAATTCTTGATTAACATAAATTGATACTAATTTTTAAACCTTTCTATAAAAATGAAAAATTTGTATTCAAACTAAATGCTGTTTCAACTGACTTCAAGTGGGACCTTTTGATCCTCAATCAATATCAGGAATACTTTTGTATGTAATCTCTCAGCAATTGTATAATGCTTGTTTCTTTTTTTAATTTTGATTTTTTTTTTTTTTTGTACTATTAAAAAATAGCATTCTACATGTGCATTATATCATAAAACTACTTTTGCTTATGTAAATAATCCAAATTTTCTTCTCTAAAGCTTTATTCCTGGAGAGGAAGAAACCAAGAAAAAAAAGAAAGCTTCATCAAAAGTCAATCCATTAGACAGAACTATAATTCATCCAGAATCATATGATACAGCTATGAAGTAAGCATTCATTTTTTTACAGAATTTAACATTTAAATTTTGACTGCTTTTAATATCAAACAAATTTTTATTTTTAATTTATAATTTGGGTCTTGAACATAACTAAACATATACTTAATTAAACATAAGTTAATGGCTGTTGGAAGAACTTTTAAGTTCTTTTATTTTATATTTATACTCGTATTTAATTGAAATTCATATGAAAAGTGTTATCTATGTATCATATCAAAAGTATTTTAATTACCATAAAATATGGCATATAACATGCATCCATACCTTCCAGCTGCATTTTTTAATTTTTTGGTATTTGTCATATAACATGCACCCCCTTTCTTATGAAGATACCTGAAATGTACGTATGCAGTATTCTTATGTTTTGAAGTCATTTATCTGTGGCATCATCCCAAGCTTTAGGAAAAAATAGTATATTTCTAGAACAACAGCCTTTTAAGTTCATAAGGAATGTCATTTCTTTTAAATAAACATTATTTCGATATATGTAGAAAAATAATTTTTCTTTTATGACCATGTCTTTTTTTTATTTTTAAAGCTTTCGTTTTCATACCTGGCATAGAACGCACACCCTTAAATTTCTATCTTATTTTTTGTGTTAAAAGTGTGCATTATACACCAGATTTTACGATATTTATTTTTTATAAGGTTCATTGCCATATTAATAAATAATTCTGAACTAACATGGTATTCACTGTAAAAATATTTCAAGAATTAGTTGAACTGTACTTTTTTTCTTAGATAAAAACTTTATAATCTGTATCCCATCCCCCCTCTTGATTTTGTATATGTTCCACCTAAATTCTTTCCATTCCAAAAAACATTCTTCCTGTGATGGTTAAAATTTATCAACATACGTGAAAGCATATTCTTGATTAACCAAACCCTTTTAATGAGTTTGTTATCGTGTTATTTTCTTTCATTTTCTTATTTCATTGATTTTCTGGAATTTAATCAATTCTTCTGTTTGTCAAAGGTTCTGAATGCAATTATATCAAATTTGTCGTCATTGTTGATTAAATCCATTCATTATGTTTATATTTTCATCATAACATCTTCAAAAATTCTTTTCAAAAGCCCATAGAATGATTCATTATTTATAAACATATTTTCCCCCTTTAACCTCTCATTTGAATACATATAACAAAAAATAAAACAAATATAATAGAAAATATTTTGAAAATTGGCTAATATAATATGCCAAAGTGTTAAAAATCAAGAGCTAACTGTTTTAGATTCTTTGTCCACAGCTGCTGAATATAACTGCTCGAATGGCTGTTTTAATTCTAGAATTTTAATTTTAAAAATCTGATATTTTCAACCAAATTTTTTGTAGATAATTATTTTTTCCTTTTCTTTTAATGTAAACATTTTGTTTAATTTTTTTATCAGGTTTTTAGAAGAATTGAAAGCTGATCCTAAGACTATAGGACAACAAATTTTAGTGGACAAAGTAGAGAGCTATATAAAATTTTCAAGTAAATATTGAAAATTAAATTTCATTTCTAAAATAATCTTTAAAGGCTGGAATAATTTTTTTAAGTTATTTCTCAAAGGAATTCATTTATATGAGATGAAAAGAGTTTACAGAATGTTGTTGAATGCCCAGTTAAAAATCTGTTCAATTTTGTCACCTGTTATGAAAAATAATTCATTTTTATATCATCCCATTTTTCCAATTATTAATTCTGTGATACAAAGCAGGATTAAAAAAATTCCCAGACTGATTCTATAACTTACTGAGTCTGATTCTATAACTTACTTTCTGGAATCCATTTTTGGCCGTGTCCTTTAATACAATCTGCGATTAAGTTTTAAATTCATGTTGAGGACTCTACAAGCGACTTTCTAGTTCAGGAAATAGCCCAAAGTCGCAGGGAGTAAGATCAGGAAAGTGCAAAACATCTACACTATTAAAATTCGTAGGTAAACAAATGTATCTATGGGACCCTTTCTTCTCATGAACTGCATGACGCATAAACTCGCCGAAGGTGCCAAAAAATGAGAATGATACGAGGAATTCTTTTTGACCATTTATGTTCCAATTAGTTAAAAGTATATTAATTAAAAACCTTACAACGCATAATTAGTGCCATTTTCCCCGCCAGGGCCAAGTTCAAAATCTCGAAACTTTTTTTTTTAATTCAGACGTTTTTAAAACACGGTCTAATTTTTTTCATGAGACTCAGACAAAAAATTATTACAGAATCGGAAAGATCATTTACTTTGCCACAATACAGTATAATTTATTTTACAAAATAATTATATTTCCTATTTTTTACGATTTTTTTTTAAAATGAATCAAAATTGATACGGTTTTATGAGTAGGATTTCTAAATTGTCCTGCTTGTGCATTTTCTTTTGCATTAATGAAATAATATTTTACACTAAAAAAGTTCATGCTTTTCTCTTTTAGAATCAGTCATTTAAAAAATTAAATGTTAAAAATTGGGTTTTTTTACGACTTTTCAAAAAATACTCAAAATTTTATTTAAATACTGAATAACTTCTTTATTTATAAAAATAATCTCACAAAACTTTTTTTCGTGTGTAGAACAATATTATCCATAATCTGTACAAAGATTGATAAAATATCTTAAAAATTATAGTTTTTTTTTAATTTTTTTCCCAAAATTGAATACAATTTTTTTAACAAGTTTTTAAGAATATTTAAATTTTATTTAAATACTTAATAACTTTTTTATTTCTAAAAATAATCTCACAAAATTTTTTTGTGTTGAACAATATTATCCGTAATCTGTACAAAGATTGATAAAATACCTTATAAATTGCAGTTTTTTTTAAAAAACTTGTGTTTTTCGTTTTTTCTCCTTTTTGCAAGAAATATTTAAGCATTATTTTTGTTACATTTTTTTGTTTAAAAATTACCATTTTTTGCAATCCATATATGAAGTTTGAAGGATTAACTTAAAAATGAAGCCCAAAAAAAAAAGTTTAAACTGTAACAAATAACACAATGCGAAATTGAATATCTCTTCCTTTTATTTTAAAGGTCTTTTCACTACTTTTCCCCAAAGGAACTGCAGCGTGGTTGTTTAACACGCTTCTTTATAAACGGTAGTTTCCAGGTTCGAAACTGCATCATCACTTTAATATTTATGATTTTTTTAAAAATACTCAATTTTATTTGCGCATTTAATAACTTCACCGGCAATTAAGTAATTGGAAAGATAATTTATTTTGTCACAATACAGGGTTTTTTTTTTACAAAACAAGAATACTTTACATAATTTAAGATTTTTGCTAAATATTGAATCAATATCAATGCATTTATATGAAAATAATTTTTTAAAAACTCATACTGTGATCTTTTACTGTTACTGATTTAAAAAATAAAATGCCAATAACTTTTTCTTATGAATTTTTAAAAAATACTCAAATTTTAAATATTTAATAACTACTTATCAAATTCAAAGTTTTTTTAACTTCTTCATTAATAAAAGTAATTGTATGAAACTTTTTCCCCATGCATCAAACATTTCAAAAATTGGTCACAATTTTAATTCAGCATTTAATACAGTTTTTCCTTTTTTTCCCTTTTAGTGAGAAATATTTTAGCATTATTTTTGTTTCATTTTTTGTTTAAAAATTACCGTTGTTTGCAATCGATATTTTAAGTTTGAAGGCATTAACTTTCAGCCCATTACATTTGATGAAAGGTTACACTATAACAGAAGGTGCGCCTATAAATATTGAAAATCACCAGATTTGGCGAAATTGAATATCAATTTTTTTTTTTTTATGATTTTTCAAAATATACTCAAAATTTTATTTAAATACTTATTAACTTCTTTATTTCTAAAAATAATCTCATGAAACTTTTTCCCGTGTGTAGAATAATATTATCTGTAACCTGTACAAAGATTGATAAAATATCTTATAAATTATGTTTTTTTTTATAAAAAAATTGTGTTTTTTTCCCTTTTTGCTAGAAATGTTTAAGAATTATTTTTGTTACATTTTTTGTTTAAAAATTACTGTTGTTTGCTATCAATATATGAAGTTTGAAGGCATTAACTTAAAAATTAAGCCTGAAAAAAATTAAAACTTTAACAAATAAAGCATTTTTTCAATAGGAATAACTCTTCCTTTAATTTTGAAGGTCTTTTCACTTATTTTTCCCGGCGATTTCACGATGCGATTGTTTAACGTGCTTAGTTACTAATTGTTGGACCCAGGTTCGATTTTGTAATTATAAAAATTTCTACTGATTTCAACATACAACTATTTTTAAAAAGGTACAGTGAGTGAATATTAAAGTCCCACTGTTCACTTACTTGATAGCTCTGATAGCGAGAGGGGAAAAGAAATTTCCTTGACAATATGTTATGCATTTAAAAAATTTCGTTCAACGCCGGGGGGAAGTAAACCTGTCTGACAAAGAAAAGGAAGTGATAAAATTTTGAAAAGGGGAATTTTAAAGTTATGAACTCGGTAAAAGCCCGAGCAATGCCGGGCATTTATCGGGTGAAAGTCATTTTGAAAAAGAGTATTAGAAGTGCTGATTTTGTGAAGGAAAGGGAAAATTTATAAAAGTAGAGATAGCCCATGCAACGCCGGGCCATGCAGCTAGTATATCATAATAGTTGATTTGTAAGAAAGTTGGAGTCAAGGAGTGATTGATGAGCTAGTGTTCTCATATGCAAACGCACTTATAATTGCTCTACCCACAGTTTTGGTCTCACATGGTTTGCAGCAGTCTCTCTTTCCAACCTAGGAGAGAGGTGTGTAATCATCATTCTGATGTCATTTTTGTTTACTACGAGTATGCGATATTATCTTTGGGTATATGGGTCGCTTGTGACCCTCAATCCCATATCTGGAAATGTAGATGTTGCGATGGATGCGGAATTTTTGAAAACTTCATAGTTTTGGACAGTTACTATTTGTATTCAAACTGATTGTAAATGTCCACTTTAACATTTTGTCACAATTAAAAGGTATGTTTTAGATGTCATCTTCTGGATTTTACTTTGCTGTAGTACTTCATTTGGTCTCTTTAGGAATTTATAAATTGCCCATCTTTTTCTTGTTTGTTTATACAACAGGTTTCTTCCAGATCGACTTGCACTAACGTCAAATGATGTCAACAGAAACTTCCTTTATCACAGTACTTCCTGTAGGTATAAATTTAAAATGTATAATGCCCTAGATATCGAAAAACACTTCTGACCTTTCTTCGAAACTTTCCCTACCTTTTCTGAAATATCAGTGGCTCTCAAAAGCATACATTCCTGATAATCTATTACTGCTGTATCCATGTCTCAAGATTTGGTAAGTTTCCATAGCAAACACAAGTTTTGGCATTAATTCTCAGCTCAACAAATGCCATTTCTTTCAATCTCTGATAGCTAAGTGCCATCTATATACAAAATCTGATGCAATAATGAGCCACTGACCATGTGATATGAGTCAAACTACTTTTAGAGGAAGTGACAGAAATGTTATAGTAGCTCCACTGCAAATATTTTTTTATAAGACTTAGTCTGAGAATTTTTAAATCCTACTTTGTATGATTTTTAAGACAGCCTTTGAATGAAGTTATATTTGTTAGATATATAAAAAAAAATTCTGATGAAACAAAGCAATTTTATTAAATTTGAATCCATAAAAGATTTTATTGATAATTTATGATTTATTCATTACGTCTCATATATATTGATATTTCAGAGTTTTAAATTAATTGAAGTGTCTAGCTTTGAATATTTTTGCACCCCTTAAATGTATAATTGTACCAATGATTCTAAGTTTATTAATATAAAAAAACTAGAGAGTACATACTGCCAATATTCAAAAAATTATTTGACATTATTGTATTACATGTGCATGTTCTGAATTAATTTAAATTAATTAATTATCAAAATGCCATAAAATAATTTTAAATAAATTTCAAAATAAAAACGTTTTTTTTAATGTGTTAATCCTGTTATCTGATATTCTATTACTTTGATTGCAGTTCTGTGTCATTTTGTGAAAGATTTAGTGTTTTATCCATTTTAATTTGTATTTATTATATTTTTTAAGGTATAGAAAGTATTGCCAATAAATTCTCTGTTTCTAAGGATGTTATGCAGTTAATAATTGATGCCCTCAAACAACTACAGGATTATGATATAAGAAAAGGTGAGCAGAACTAATATATTGTTTTTAAGAAGAAAAAGAAAGTTCACTAAGAAATTTATTTACAGAATTAAGCAATTTTAAGTTAATTATTTGAGTTGGTCCTGGGTATTTTAATTCTTTTGTATCTACGAGAAAATTATAATTTGGATGTGCTTGGGTGATGAATAGTACCAGCTATATATGCAGCATGTTATAGAACATAAATTTCCATATTCAGTTTTATGATATCTGTGAGCTGTTATTTCATATAACTAACTTACTCATCATTACATTGCAGCAATAGACAAGTAGTCATTATCACAAGCTAATAGTCTGCATTGTTTCAATTAAGACGGGTTCGAGTCCCGATTCCACTGGACTCATCCTAATAATGAAACTGATACATATACAGTAATACCCTGAACGTACGCAATAGGTGGGACTGAGTGATAATTGGGTATCATTTCATTCATAAATACATATAAACTATGTTCAGCTTGGGCAAGAGGAGAAAAAAACAATATAATTTTATAAAAAAGGTGTTTAATAAAATCTTAGATAATACAAATAGAAAATTGCAGACCAAAGTTATTTTTATGTAGAAGGTTTCACATAATCTAGCTGCTCAAAGAAATTTTTCTTTCCTCCAACAAATTTTTCTCGTGGCATGCTAATATTTCTATTCCTTGTTTTGTTTAAAAAATATGCTCTTCATTGGTGTCTACATTTTCTATGATTTGTAAAATATTTTCAATTAAACTGAGACCTTCTGTCAGGTTCTCAACTGTCATTCGATCTACTGATTGAACCAGATATAAAAGACTCATGTTCTCTTTAATGTCTTGCTCAAGCATTCCTTTGAGCTCGTCAATTGTCTGCTCTTGATTGTGGGAATTCTGCAGGTCTGTACTGGGTATTACAATAACACAAATTAAATTATTATTGCTAAGTGTCGGCTGCGCATGATATGTCCGAACATTTACATCAAGTTGTATAGCTCTCAAACAAAAGACAAATCAACAAGATTTGAAAATTGCATAACTCCATTTTTGCATAAGTCAAGGTTCTGTAAGTTCTGTTGAGGCTAAAATTCCTCTCATTGTTGAAGTTAGGAGAGTGGGGTACCTACTCGGGTTTTGTTGTTATCAATTGACCATGATTCAAAATTACAAGATTCGACACCAGTGGCTTATGTATTGCAGCTAAATATAATGGTCATAGGTAATCAATTAAATACATCATGAAAAATAAGAATTTTAAAGAAATTTGGATTTAACATAGCAACTGCTCCTATTATTCTTTGTGAGTAATCTTCTACAGAATTGAACCTCAATCTCACAAGAGTATAGTCATTAGGTTACTGATAAAACTACATAAGTCTTCATGATTTATATTTACCTGTAATGCATTCATTGTTTGATTTATTGGGAAATATCAATATAAGTATACAATGTTGCTGTTTTTGAAATTCTAAATATCTTATTTAAATTTTCAATCAAAAGGAAAGTATGATTGTTTTAAAAATCCATTTATACAAATTTTTTAAGTGGGAAATTTATTCTTTTCATGATATAAAGTAGAATGTTTATGAAATAATTAAAAATTATTCCTTTAAAAATCGAAAAATCTTTTGGGGGAATAGTTTTAGAATTTTTTAAGCGAAAAAAGTAATGTAAAAAAATATTGATATTTCTTTAAGGGAGCATTTTATACTGTGTGAAATTAATTAAAGATGCTCATAGATTGATATTTTTTTTTATTTATCCATACCTAAGTTTTTAATAGCTAAGCATTTGCTTGAAATTTATTTAAAAAATTAAATATAAAAATCTTCATTTTTTTTTTTTTTTAAATTTTTCTTACATTTTTTTATAGAGTTCGATGAACCTCTTTTCTGTACTTCTATCCGATCTATTGAAGATCTTCAAGTGGGTCAAGGACTGACTGGTCGAGTTAGTAATGTAACTGGATTTGGAGCATTTGTTGATGCTGGAGTGGGAGAAAATGGTCTCATTCATGTTAGCAAAATGAAGGGGAAAAAATTAACTGTTGGAGACAAAGTTACTGTACGTGTCTTGAGCATAAATGTAGAGAAGAAGCGACTAGAATTGGAGCTTCTATTGTAACATAAAGTGACCTGTGAATAATGTAATATACTCATTGTTTCATATCATGTGCATATTGTTTTCTTGTGATTATTGTACATGTGGTAATATATTTTTAACTAGGATTTCTTCTTTGTTAAATTTTACTTTAATGGTTGTATTAAAATATAAACAAAATGAAATCCAATCAATAGAAGTTCTTCAGATGTATTTTGATTATATTTCAACAGAGGAAAATTTCTTTCATTGGGAAATATTCTGATTATCTCTGTGTACAATCATAGTACAATTTCCGTCTGGTTTTTCAATGGCTTTGCATGTCCAATTTGGCAAGTTCGACCCCCACCCAAGTCGGTGGATTTTCATGATGTAAAAAATCAACAGCATCCATGTCATATGATTATGCGGCATGTTAAAGATCCAAGAGTGCCTGTTTGTCTCGGGTGCTCTCGGCAAAATTAAATTCCTAATTAAATTTTGCATCGTCAATATTTTTGACGCCCAGAAGGTGCCTCTTTCTAGACATCAAAGACGTGTAGGGGAGTGATGTACGTTAAATCTGCAGAGAGCTCAAACGTCCTCTCATTGGTGTGGTGTGGTAGTTAAGAGGGGGGTTCCAGCTCGAGTGTCGTCCTCGTCACTCGACCATGGTTCAAAATTACGGGGTCCATCACCAAAAACCCTCCTGTAGCTGAACAATACAATGTTAATATTCACTCACTCATTAGGCATCAAAATTCATTGTGGCAATTGTGATATACCTATTTGGTGACACACTAAAAAGTGATACCAGCTCCCAGGGAATATACTAGGTCTGCAATGTAATTACCAATCTGCAGCTCCATTAGAAAGAAGAAAAACAATCATGGTTAAGTTTGGATTATATTTGCAGAAACAAATATTCGCTTCAATTAGATACCTGTTTAATTGGGTGGGGGGTATTTCTTGCAGACCTAGTACATTCCCCAAGAGCTAGTAACTCTTTTAAGTGTAGCACCATTTAGGTGGTATACCAACCTCCACGAGTAATTTTGACACCTAGTTTCCTTGCCAGAGGGAGGCACCACTCTAGGGGTTCTGTAACATGCCACATAATCATATGACATGGACGCAGTCAATTTTCTGCATCATAAAAATCCACCCACTCGGACCGGGTCGAACCCATAAACTCAGGCACACGAAGCCATCTCCAAACTAACTACGCCACTCAGCTGGCTACCCGTTAATGCGATTATCTCTATTTCACATATACGAGTATAGTTATATTTAAATCTTATACTATTTTTAAAATTCATCATAAAAACTAATGAGACTATTACAAATTACTGTAAATCTTAGTGGGTTGTTGATCTTGCTTCATTGTTACTGTGCATAAATATTCCAGCAAAACAGTTTTTGGGTAGTATTTTTTTTTCCAAGATGTTATTTCCTTTTTGAAAAATGACTTTGCTTCAGTTGTAGAAAGAAACGCACTTAAATTGACAGAAATTTTTCTGAAATTTTAGTGTCTGGAAAAATATTATAATTGAAAAATCATTGTTTATGTATTAGCCCATTGACCATTTTCACCAAATAAAAAACTATTGTAACATGCCGTAATATTTCATTAGCCAAGATGAAAAAAATGTTAACACGCATTCTCAAACTCAATAACTTTGTAAATTGGGCAAAATCTTTGTCAAGTTAATGGTCGATGAGCACAGGTACTCAAATATTGAAAAATCATATGATATACAATGTAATGGATATTTTTACACCATTTTCATCCAATTAAATACATTAACTTCATCCAAAAAAAAGGAGAAATTTAATACCTTCATAAGAAATAAGGATTATAAAATTATTATAGAATGTGATTAAAAAAATTATGGAAACAAATTTATTTTTAAAGAATTTTGAATATTGCCTAAATAATGTAGATTTTTCTTTTGTACTGTAGTTCTGAATTGTTATTTTACACAACTGCAACATGCGAATCTATTATTTCAATGAGGTTTTTTTTTTTTAGTTAAAAAATTCTTACTTTTATCTTTAAATTAATTTGTAAAAATATTTTCAGTAATCGACAGTAGTTATAGCATATTTTTTTTATGTAAAAGCGATGTACTGTGAAACTTCTTATATCTACTTTGGTATATTTTTAAATTTTGGTACAAAATTTTTAAAAAAAAAAAAAATAATTGTCTCATTGATGACGACTTTTTGAAAAATGTGCTGTTCTTTGATAACTCTCCCATCCTTAGTTTGTGTTTTCCCTTCTCTTCAGAAAATATTCCCTGTTACTTATTTTCAATTAAGTATTTTAACTATGATTATTTACTTCAAATGTTTTTATTAATTCTTTTCTTTCTCAAATGTATTTGATTTTCATTGTTAAGTTTCATTTCTTAATTTGCCTTATATTAAGATAAATTTAAATATCACTTCTGTTTTAAAAAAGATTTTAACTTCAAAAGGAGAGGGTTGTGTTTTCTAATTCTAAGGGAACAGTTTCTAAGAATTTAAAAGCCTAATCCAAAAAAGCGTAAATTTTTTTGTTGTAATAAATCTGTGACATTTTTGCTTTGATAATATCATTTGTTTCAAAACTGTTGAAGAGCATATGAAAAATTGGTATGTATATGACTTTAATTTCAAAGATGGTCCTCAAATGACTCTTAAGTACTGCTTCCCTTCAATACCCATTGTATGTGAATGCTGAAGACAATGGGGCAATAAAGGTTTGAATTCTCATTTGGAATTCAATGATACCAGTTCAGTGTAGCCCATGTCATTTGGTTCATGTTTAAAAACGATAATGTTCATCACCTATAGTTCTTATGTAGCTATACTAGGAATATATTAATTCAAATCAACTAGTTCTATCTATTTTATTATTATTATTGTTATTTCTTTATAAGTAATGCATATATTCATATCCAATTTTTTATTTTCAATGGCAGGTACAAAAGACAATTTTCATAATCAAATTTTTTTCAATTTGTATGCAGTTTTCTGCTACAACAAATAGCAAAATTAGTGTCATAATTTCTTAGCATCATGTGAATTATTGTTATATTATTGTTTTTTGTTCAGATGGATGAGTGTTCAATTTTATGTTCATCAATGTATACAAGTGTGTTGAAATGAAAATAAACATTTTTTCATGTGCTGTTGTTTTTCATTGCCTATTAACCTCTGTTAAACTGAAAATATACTTTGGTTATATTAGTTTATTATGTTTCACATGTAATCTCTAGATATGTGCTCAGTGTCTTCAAAGTTCCTGTACTGTTCATGGATTTGCATAAGAACAACAAGCTCTAAAATAATTATTTTAATGCTAACAGCAAAAAATACTTCTAACATAAAGCAGAAAAAACTTTGAACTTACATGTAAAAAAATGCTCAAAATATCCATCCCTTTCTTGGGAGGTAACACTGCTCTTCAAGAAATGTTGGAGTGATTTCTTTAAGTATCCCCATAGAGAAAGACAGTAGGGAAACGAGGTTTCGCTCATTTCTAGTACAATAAATACTTTTTAAACTGTTAAAAAGAGGGTCCTTTTTTAAAAGCAGGGAAGGTCCATGTGCAATAGGTAGGTTCTTTTGGAACAAATCGAAATTTATTCTCGAATTCTCTCCTACTTGAAGTAGATTTTTCTTTTTCTTCTAACTGGAAATAATTCACAGACACACATAAATCCACAATCGCATAGATATAAAAAATCTCACAAATATTGAGCACAGTAATTACTATTTCATATAAGGCAGTGGTCTTCAAACTGTGTTTCGAGGAACTCAGGGTTCCACAAATCAAATCTAGGAATTCTATGACTAAAAATATTGAAACTGAAAATTATAAATATGAATGAAAAATAGATTAACTTTTTCTCTGTGGAGTGTGTTGCGCACAAATATGAGGTTTTACTAAATCTTTTGTGTTTCCCAATGCAGGTCACACGAGAAGAAGCTTAAAAAATAAGCTACTCTGGGCAGTCTTCTTTTTACACAATTTCTACTATTAGTTCTACTCCCTATACATTTTGTTCAAATTTTCAATCGTTAATAAAATACTTTTTATTCATCCACTCAAGTTCAAATATATTTTTTTAAACTTGTAGTGGATGGTGCCATCATTCCTTTTACACTGTTTTTAGCTTTTATTAAAAAATGTTATTACAAATTTAATGTTGTTAAAAAGTTTAAATGGGGGGAAATTAAAGGTGTTTTGCCACTTAATACTGTGATTCAGTATTAAGTGTGTACACATGTATGTACATATTTATATTAAGTGTACTTATTTAATGAAAAATAACAAAGTTTTTCTTTGTTGACCTAAGTAGGAATTGACGTTTTTTTTTTTTATTTCTTGTTTAAGAAATTTGTTAAAACTTTTTCACTGTTTTGCATTCATGAGCTTGGGGGCCATTACAAAAGATACACTCAGAAATTTTTTAGTACCTCAAAGAAAGTAATAATAAGAACTTTCGTGTCTTATGCCATGCTTGAAGGGAAATAGGGTAGAATTCTCTTGCGATAACGATACTTTGCAGACACAAAAAGTGGCAATTTGATTTTGGAACTATTTATTACAAGGGGTAGTCGGAGAGTAAGTTTCCCCTGTCGACTGTGGTCAGAATTGTGTATAAAAGTCAAAATATACGATGAGACATTAAAGATACGGTGTAACTTTATTTTTCCTCATAAGTACCAAGTACATTAAAGCACATTTATCATACCACTTAATAAGCTTCAAAAAGCCCTCCAGGAAAAATTCAGGGCTTTGCATCTTTTGAGCTCTCTCATGTTCGATTCCAAGTTCTTCCACAACTCCATCGATGGTCATCCGCCTTCCTCAAAAGATCATCAACGACATTCTTGAATACAGAAAAGTGTCAGTACGATAGGTGCCTCGACACGCATGGAGCAACGCATGGTGGTCTCCCTGGAACATCTCGCACGTTACAATGAGGATGGTAATGACTTTCTGTTTCGGATTGTGAAGAGGGATGAATCGTCGGTACACCATTTAACTCCTGAAGCGAAGGTCACATCAATGGAGTGGAAAAATCCGCCATCGCCTGTCCGAAAGAAGTTAAAAACAACTCCCTCTCTGCAAGTAAAGTGCTCCTCACAGTTTTCTGTGACATCCAAAGAGTTTTGTTGCTGGATCCATCAATACTACGCAGTACTGTGACACCCTTTCGAAATCGAAAGAGGCGATTTGGAAAAAGTGACCTGGACTTCTCAGATCGGGCGTTCTGTTTTCGGATGACAATGCGAGACTACACTCGGCGACGGCAAAGCAAAACCAAATTGCAACTCTTGGTTGAGAGTGCCTACACTATCCACCATACAGTTCTTATCTCGCACCAAGTGACTTTCATTTGTTTCCGGCTTTGAAGAATTTCGCCAGAAGGTGCTTTGGAAGTAATGCTGAAATCAAACAAACCGTTAAACGCTTCTTCTGTATGCAAAGCCCTGGGTTTTCCCATGGGGACTTTTTGAAGCTTATCAAGCGGCATGACAAATGCCTCGATGTACTTGGTACTTATGTGGAAAAATAGTTATGTCTTAATACCTCATTCTATTTTTTGTCTTTCATACACATTTCTGACCGACAGGAGAAATTTACTTTCCGACTCACTGTCGTATAGTTCCTGCATTTATACATATAAGATAGAAATTGGAAAATATTTAAAAACAGAAGGTAATTACACCTTCATTTTCTATAATTATTTTGTTGTCCCTTAAGAATTAATACACAAGTATTTTGATTTCAAAATTACTTCATTTAAAAGAAACTCAGTCTTAAATGCGTGACTCAAACTAAGCAATAAATTTAAAAATGAAACCGAAAAAATATTTTTGTAATACTTAAATGAGCTAAATGTTCGCCGTTTTTGCCTTCTAACTTCTTTTAAACCAATCGAACTGCGATAAAGGAATGTAGAAGCAGTGAAAGAAGCAAATTTAATTAATTACTCGCGACTCATCAAACGATCACTTTTAAAAAGATGCATTCGTATTGAAGGCAAATATTTCGAACACTTAAATTCATTAAAGTATTACAAACATGTTTCCCTTTTTATTTTTAAGTTTTTCGCCTAGCTTGAGTTACACACATAAAATTGAATTTCTTGAAATGAAGTCCCCTTTTGAAAAAAAAATGCCAGTATTTTTGTTATGGATAATAAAGTAGCAAGTGATGTACCATTTTGGAATCGTCACAAAATGGATAATCATTTGAAATAGCTTGCCTAGAGTAATATATATATGGAGAGTCACAAAAGTTAGGTGACATCATTTTCTGAAACTGACTCAAAGGCCGCGAAGGATCGTGCTAGTGAAAATATCACTACAGAATTTGTGGTCACAATTCCTAATGATGTGATGGATGATGTCAGTTTTCCGCATTTTCAAAAACATGCTAATCATCACTTACCAAGACATATGTTTTTTTTTTCTTTTAAATTGTCTCCAGAACTGAGATAAGATTACCCTTTCACCTTGTGTACCTTGCAAATATTATTCCTGTAATGTTAGCGAAAAGTGTCTGCGATTTGTGTCCTTTATTAAGGTTACGTACCTTTGAAACATTTTATTAACTTTTAATGGATTTTTTCTCAAATTATCAAAGAAAAAATGAAAAGTCATTGAAAGTAGGTATGTATATTTTCTCTTAGTTAAATTGTGATTTTTATCGTGTACAATAGAAGTAATTTTACTCCACCCCCAAAAAAGCATGGGGTGATTCAGTCACTTTTCGCGACTATTAACGTTAGTATCAAGTGCGTGCCTGCTCTCCCGAGTTAAAACATTTTGAAGTCTTCTCACTTTAAATATTAATGCCAAATGTGATGGATATGATAGAGTGCAACATAGACTAGACTCTTTTTCTAATGACATTTATACTTTTAGAAATAGATCACGGAGAAAATAAATTTTTAATCAAATATTTCGCAATTTGTTCCAATTTAAAAATTAGAGGAAAAAGAAAAATAATAATTATCCTATTACTTAAAAGTGATTTGCTTAAAATAAATATTACTTAGAAGTAACAAATAAAAAATTTAATACTTATCTTGTTAATTTGTACGGTTTATAATTAAGATCGTATTGCAGCGCTTTAGCTCCCCCCCCCCCAAAGCTCATTATTATTGTATAAGGGGCACGATAAAAAATTATGGCTGAAAACTGGGTCACCAATAGTGAAAGTTTGAGAAGCACTGTTCTAATGTAACATTTTATCATCAGCACTTTAAATTTCTTAATTTACCCAATACTTTAATGCAGTTCTGGGCTAAGGTTAAGCTAAAGCAGTGCTTCTCAAAGTTTCAATACTCGCGACCCAATATTCACAAACATAATTTTCATCGCGCCCCCCTCATACAACAACAATGTATTGAATTCAATAATACTATACTTTGATGCTAAAACTACGATACGACTTTAAACTCTAAAGCACCACCGGCCTATATAAACATCTCGCTCGACCAAAGCATTAATTTCCCCTGATGCAAATATACGTATTTCCGAAGTATGATCTTTTCTGTGCACTGTTATTCATAATATTTTCGAAGGTTTTGGAGTACAATACAAGTACCTTGACAATGTTTGCGAAGGATTTTGTAAGGAACGACTGCCTGCACCTGGCAACAGGTCGAACGAGACACGATATAGAGAGAAGGATCTGGCAACGACAGAGGAGAGAAAAAGGTCGGAACGGGGAAAAAAGGAAAGGGTAGCGAAAAAGAAGGTACGGCTGGACGATGTATTGTAATCTAATAGCATCTTAATATATTCTTTATTTTATGAAATGTCCATGGAAGATATACAATAAACAGTGGGACAAAATCCTGACTGCAATTATTTTTTTGTCACAATTCGAACACGATCCGAAAAGAACCCACAAGTTTACAGATTTACTTATTTCAAATTATTTCCTTCTTTATTCCTCCTCCCCTTCCCTAATATATCTTATACGCACACCTACGTGGAAAACAATTGGCATTGGGAAGCTAAAAGCGTAACTTATATTTGGCAGTTAAGGGATTAATTATAAACCGTACAAACTATCAAGATAATTGTTACTTTTTGTATGTAATTTTATGTATGACAATCCCATGGGGGGTCACTGGTAATTATTTAACTTGTTCTTAATTTAGTATTGTTAAATTAATTATAAACTACATTGTGTAGCCCTGATACATTTATAAGTATAATATATCAGTGTAAATGTGCATTTTATTTTTTATTATGTCAATGTACTTGGTTTGTTTGCTATCAATAATTTTTTTGATATAATCTTCTATTTTAAACTTTTCAATATGCGCGCGCACCCCTTGTACAGTTGTCACGCCCCCCAAGGGGGCGCGCCCCACAGTTTGAGAAACACTAAGCTAAAGTAAAGCTCACTCAACAGCAAACAAGATAGGAGGTGAAGTTTCCATATGGAAACAGGTACTCCGACAACCCATTATACGTATTTTGATTCAACCAGCGATTAGTAAACTTGTTTTGACCGTGATTACCGATCAACTCTGCTGTGCTTGTGAATAATCTTTTATATACGTGTATTTTAGAAACTGATAATTGTGTCTGAGAGGGCTGTTGAAGGTGTGAAGATCTTCTGTGATTTACTCCGTAAACATTGCTGCTGTATCCTGTATTTTAAGGATTGGAATTTCGACAATAAATTCGCATCGCTCTTAAAGAACTGTTGTTTTCTTTGTGACTGTTTTGCATAAAATCCTCGAAACCGGATCTACGTAATAATATTTTATAGATATTTGATTAATAGAAAAACTGTTTAAAACCTTTAAGACAGTATTTCTCAAACTTTCAATACTGGCGCCCCATTTTTCAATCATAATTTTTGTCGCCCCCTGTACAACAATAATGTATTTTCTGCAATAAAAATGCACTTTGAGAGAGAGACGCTGAAGTTACAATACGATCTTAATTATAAACCGTACAAATTAATACGATAAGTATATTAAGTTTTGTGTATATGTAATTTTTAAGTAATATATATATTTTAAGAAAATTACTTAAGACATATATTACTTACTTATTATTATGTTATTTTTCTTTCTCTAATTTTTGAATTGGAACAGATCGCAAAATGATATATTTAATTAAAGATTTATTTCCTTCAGCATCCATTTCTCAAAGTACAAATGTCATTAGAAAAATAGTCTAGTCTATGTTGCTCTCTATCATATCCATCACATCTGGCATTATAGGGTACGTTTGCGTGAGTCTGGGCAACCTATCGGGCGTCTGCGCAAAACATGTAAAAAAGCTTTTTCTCGTACAATTACAGTCAGTTTTGGTCGACTCGATACTCCTACAGCTACCGAATCTAGCTTGAATGTACATTTTTTTAAATTTACACGTCAATTGTAATTCACGGTAATTAAGTATTTACGACAGTAGATTAAAACAAAATCATACATACATTTTTAAGTCGTAAGCCAACATTCGACGATAATAAAGAATCAACAAGTACACAGACGAACGAGAGCATAGTTCCGAAAATTAAATCAAGGCGATATTCTCAAAAATACTTAAATTTTGGTTTGGTTTGGTTCATTTTTAATGGCGCAAGGACCAATTTAGATCATACTGCGCCAAGAGAGACAATAAGAACAGTTATATAAGATCTGCAGGTCATAAAGCCTTAGTCAGGCATAATCTATATGCCTTTCTTAAAATCTATAGATTAAAATTAGATATGATTAATAAAACCCTTGATGCTTATGAATTTATATACAAGTGATAAATTGATGCTATTGTTTAAAATACTGGATATAGTAAAATCAACAGAGTTAAAAAGCCGATGTCTAAGATGATTTGAATGCGGACAATTACAGAGTATGTGTTTTACCAATAGTGAGACATTACATTTCTCGCAATAGGGTGGTACTTAAATTTTGGATTTACCACGACTGAAGTAAATGATGGGGGGGGGAACCCCAGCTCTCGATATGTGTTAAAACTTACAAATCTGTAGAACAACATGTGAAAGTTGTTTTTAAAACATGTAAAATCATTTAGCTATGTTGGCAAAGAATTTAAAAAAATATTTTCTGGATGAGGACAGCTTGGTAGCAAGTTACGAGTGGATTAGGGATCGATTTCAAGATACTCCAGAAGGGCTCTCAACTTCTGAAGAAGAAATCTTCATAAATTTCACATCCAGTGAAAAAAATTAAAAGGCAATTTTGTAATAAATCGCTCTTTGAATTTTGGGTAGAGGTGGCTGAGGAATTATCTGTACTAAAAACAAAAGCACTTCGTATACTATTACCATTTTCAACATCCTACCTTTGTTAAACCGGATTTTCTGCGGTGGATGCTTTGAAGACAAAATATAGATCTCAGCTAAATATAGAAAAATAACTCTTATAGATCTCAGCTAAATATAGAAAAATAACTCTAAGTGTCAATTTCTGATATTAAACCTTCCTTTGAAAAACTTTGCTCTACAAGACAATCCCGTGGAAGTCCCTAATAACTATTAAACTTGTTCTTAATTTAGTAATAAGAAATTATTTATAAAATACCTTCTTCAGTACTGATACATTAAACGTATACTGGCTGAAACACCGACTCTTCGCACGAGTTCATTTTTTAAAAAAATAAAACATTCTTGATATAATAGCTGAACTGTAAGGAGAGTAAAACTGCGTGCACGACATTGTATACAAAAATGTAAAATTATTTTTTTTAGATAAATGCTATAATTGTAAATAACTGTTTAAAAGAACTGTAATTTTAAACCTCACACAATTAGCATATAGAATTAATGTTAAATTATGAAAAGAATATAAAATTCTGATGAAGAATAATTGTGTTACTTTTTAATATTTAAAGCGAGAAGACTTCAAAATGTTTTAGCCCGGGAGCACGCGCGTACTCGATACTAACGCTAATGGTAGTGCGAGGGGGAACTCAGTCACCCCACTCATTTGTTTATAATTATTTTTACTGTACATGATACAAATCGGAATTCTAGTGAATATTTTAATTTATAGAAAGTATACTTACCTTCTTTCAAGGACTATTCAATTCTTTGACGATTTGAGAAAAAATCCAATAAAACTGAACTAAAATGATTCAAAAAGACAAGACCATAATAAAGGACGCTAATCAGAGACACTTTTCACTAATATTACAGAAATGTTAAATCAATCAATTCTTTTCCAAATATCGTAAAACTCTTATTATTTATAATTTCCCTAAGCGAAAAGCAAACGCATAAAAGATGGGACGGAACTAATATTGAATAACCATACCATATAAGATTGAAGGTCAATCAAATGATTAGCAAACGTACTATGCAGCCTGGCTGAAAAGTGAATCATGTCTTCCTTTTCTTTTTCTACAACTAATGTATAGTATTTCAATAATAATTACATTGATGAATTGTTTATCTTAGAATTTTTCTCAGGGTCTGGGCTTCGTTTTTTCTTTTAACGAGTAATATTTTATGTTAAAACGTAATAAAAAAATCTCTCATTGAATAAATACAGCAAATTAAACAAAGTTTTTTTTTTTTAATTTGGTTTTGGGATCAAAGATAGCTATTTGATGACGGAAAAAAGCCAGATAATAAACAAATTATGTCAGTGTTGTGTTTATTTTTTTTATTATGGAAGAAAGAATTTTGTTTTACTTCTCTTTCCGGTTTTTTTTAAAAAAAATCTTTAAATTTTCGATATGCTCGCACCCCCCGGGGGCGCGCCCCACACTTTGAGAAACACTGCCTTTAAGAAAATAATTCTACCACAAACCAAAAAGTTTGGCAGAAGAAGGTCAGTTGATATGATACAAAATTTTGAGGGTAAATACCGCCACATTGTTATTGAAGGCCAGAAATAAAAGGTCATTAAAAAGGAAATCAAAATTTAATGAAATTAAATAAATCAGAGTCAATTATCATCTAATTGAATATTAATTAGCAATCAGAATTTAAATAAGATTTGAGTCCAACAGGCAGATATTGATCGTATGTATAGAGTAAGAAAGCATTGTTTTTCTCAGTATTTCCACTTTTCCTTTTTTTTGAAAGTATATTTTGTATTTAGGTATGCATTAATTTGTTATTGATTTGCTATCCACTACAGACCCATTTCAAACGATTAAAATCGTGCCAAACAAAACTTGGACATAAAATAGTTTTTTTTTATCCAAAAAGGCCGTCTAACACTAATAAAACAAAAAAATTAAATGAGACTTGATCAAGCAGATGAGGACTGTGTAGAACTACAGCCTTTTTAGAGATTTAAATCTGCCGAAGAGTACAAGTACAAGGATGAAGACATTCACCGTAAAGAATTTCAAAACGTCAAAAGAAAAAAAATTAAAGAATAAAGAATACGGTAAAAATTTAAAAATAATAATAATAAAATAATTTGAAGCCGAAATAATTGAACATTAAAAAAGCGACGAAGTATTGTGGAATGTGAGAAAATTTATGAAATCATTTATTATAAGTAAACCCCAGGAAAAATTTGTAATGTTCTATCAATAAAAAAAGTATCCTTCCTGACAGATTTATTCATATGATCCACACACAGTAAGATCCACACACACACACAAAATCCAGTTGTCCAGTTCATTACTTTTTGTACGAAACAATTCTTATGGCTTCACCTTATTTCATAAAGGCCGAAATTTGAGAATTCCTAAGTTTGAAAAAAAAAAGAAATTCGATCTATTAGAAAATAATATTGACCAACCATGCGAATTCGGTAAACCTATAAGTCCATATAATACACACTGGTGTGCAAAACTTAAGCAACAGGTGGGTTTATTGCCATAACTTCACGAAAAATCATCTGAGAGACATGAACTTCAGAAATAAGGGAGAGTATTATGTACGTAAAGGATGATGAAAGCATCGGCGCTGAAAAAGGAATACAATGTATACGGTATGGAATCAAACAAAAACAAGCTTTATTGAACGCATAGTATCGTAACTCATGATGGTTTATCCAACAGGAAGAACAACAAGCAGATGTTCCTTAATATGGTATATGCCCTCCCCTCACTGCAATGGTTGCTTCGTACCGTCTCCGCATACTCAGAACCAGCTGGTGCAACATTTCTTGCGGAAGAAGTGCCCATTCTTCAATCAGCATCTGTTTGAGTTGTTGGGTGTTCTCCGGATGACGTAAGCGTGGTGCAATACGTCTCTCCAAAGCATTCCACACATGTTCGATGGGATTTAAATCTGGGGAGTACGCTGGCCAATCCATTTGAGTGACATCTTCACTTTCCAGCAGCTCCTCAACAGCAAGAGTCCGATGTGGTCGTGAATTGTCATCCATAAAAATGAAGTCAGGGCCAATGGCACCTCGGAACAGACGCACATGGGGAAGAAGTACCTCCTCACAATAGCGATTGCCGATTACAGACCCTCTATCGAAAATGTGGAACTCAGTTCGCCCGTTCAGCATAATGCCTCCCCAGACAAGAACTCCAGGACCTCCGTAATGGTGTCTTTCCTTGATTTTACTGGTATAAAACCGCGTGTCCTGATCTCTCTCCAAATCAAAACGCGTTGAGAATCGCTTCTGGTACTGAACCGACTCTCATCCGTAAAGAGGACACGACTCCATTGATAGTTGTCCAGTTTTTGCGCTCTCTGCACCACTGTAAATGGTGACCTCGGTGGTCAACTTTCAACGGGAGGCAGCGTTCAGGACGGCGGGCGAATAGGCCCCCTTTGTGAAGGCGTCTGGCCACAGTAAACCACGACACTTGTCACCCCGTTGCTGAGCAATGACGCATGCTGACTGCCGTCAGCCTCTTTTCGCCTGCAGGATGATATATCGGTTATCCCCTGCAGTTGTCGTATTCGGGTGACCACCACCAACCTTTCTAACAGCTGTACCTGTGGTTTGGAACGCTTTCCAAGCGCGCGAAACGACACTTTTGTTGATTCCGAACTCTGCAGCTACACTGGTGACGGTACACCCCTCCTCCAGCTTTCCGATCATTCTTCCTCGTGTGAAGTCGGCCATGTGATTTCTTCTAGCCATATTTCACGAACTGACTCGACCGCGGTAGCCGAGTGGTATAGGTATCGGACCGTGGCTTGCTTTGTCACGAGTTCGAGCCCAGTACCACTAAAGACCCGCCGTGTAGGGCAGCGATGCACGTTAAATCTGTCGAGAGCTGAAACGTCCTCCCGTTGGTGTGGTGTAGTAGTTAGGATAGGGGGATGCCAGCTCAGGTGTCGTCCACGTCCCTTGACCTTGGTTCAAAATTACGTGGTCTGTCGCCAAAAGCCCTCCTGTAGCTGAACAGTGCGACGTTAATATTCAATCAATCAATCAATCCCGAACTGACTCACTGGCACTTCAGCGAATATGTTGAATTGCGTCTGCGTCCTTCATTTTATTTTACTGTTGAACTGCACGTGCCGACATCACGCGTTTTGCGTATGCTCACGTCGCTTCTGACGTTTCGTTCCTAATATTTGCATACGTATGACGTTTCAACTGACTTACGTGTTCACTGTACTGATCTCCAGACCTCCTTTTCTGCAATTTCATGTTTATCTGC
The DNA here is from genome assembly GCA_019973935.1 of Trichonephila clavipes. Taxonomy (NCBI): domain Eukaryota; kingdom Metazoa; phylum Arthropoda; class Arachnida; order Araneae; family Nephilidae; genus Trichonephila; species Trichonephila clavipes. The sequence continues at coordinate 79,987 of BMAU01015664.1, read as the reverse complement.
TTAATTTTTACATTGTTGCTTAAGTTTTGCACGCCAGTGTATTTCAGTATTGTGTGTGAATCCTCATACTCTTTTACAAAGTGATCCTGGTACTCCCCAGTAATTTCTGAAATATTCATCATCAGAATGAAATCACTAAGAATTTGGAAACCATATCAATAGAGTCCAGTATAGCAATGGTTAAATTTTTTTAAAAATCGAATCGCTTGAAATTGAGTTAATCTGCAATAAAAATAAACCAATAAAAAATAACGATCATATACGTAAACATTATAGAAAACACAGTACCAAATGATAAAAATCAAAGTAACCATATTATAATGTTATCGTCCAACTTAACGAAAAATTGGAGAGAAATGCGCGAATCGCTATCAAATTAATACCTTTAAGTGCACTGATAAAAGATATATTGCATTATATGCTTCCAACTTTTTTACATTTATGCACAGAATACATGTACATATAATGAACTAAAATATTTTTTTTCTCTAAATTGTGCCTAATACCTTAAAAAATAATTTTACACTTGAAAAAGAATAATAAGAATTTTAAAAATGATAAAGTTCTAAAAAAAATTTCGAAGAAAATGTTCAGTCATTTAATTAACTACTTTGTGCATTTACATATGTGTACGTGGGTGCAAAATATTTTATATATTTAAGTAATGCATTTTTTAAAAAGCGTCTAAATGAAACTATGTACTACGCGATATTAAAACTCATGTCCATATTCTACTAAAAAGAAAAGAAAAACTTTTCAGCTAAAAACTTATTGTTGGAGTTCTAGAGGATAACTGGGGTAATTATTAAGCGCAAAGAAAATATATTCAATTAGATGAGTGATATTAACATCTTACAGCCTTCAATAACTCAATGTCTTTTACTTACAAATATGTTGATGAAATCATACAGGTTACAGGTTTGATGGGACATGGAGCAACAAAGGCTATTATCCCCTTGAAATATGAAGTGAAGTGGTGAATGTGGGGTTTAGTGGCGCAAGGGCCAAATATGGCCAAGCTGCGTCAAACATTTGTTAAAATAAAAGCCGTATAATTTTAAAAATATATATGTTTAAAAGTATATGTACACACATATATGCATACATACATACCTTGAAATATGAAATCGTAGAAGATACCATTACTGATGCATCATAAATTATCTAGAAATAACTAAAAAACAAATGCCATCTCACTAATGCTTAACGATTACGTGCCGATTATACCATTAAATCATTCTTTTCTCCTGTTTTCGGCCATAGTTCTAACTTTAGATTCTTGCGTCTTTAATGTATTAACAAACTTTTCCCTGTCTTTGGAAACCATCTCAGATTAGAAGGCTCTCGTTTTTATTGTGTTCACATAGCTTTAACCTGTCTGCTAATACCGTATTCACTTAGGAAGTTGATGTTTTTATTGTGTTCACATAGCTTCACCCTGTCTTCATACACCGTCTTCCCATAGGAAGCTGACGCGTGTCTTCATCGTCTTTCGACGCCGTTTTCACTTAGGAAGCTGACGTACAGCTTTATCCTGTCTTCAGTACCCGTTTCTGCATAGGACGCTGACGCATACCTTTTACCCTGTTTGGGGGCACCGTCTTCGCTTAGGAAGCTGGCGCTTTTATTGTATCCACATAGCTGTGCCTTGTCTTCAATTATCGTTTCCACTTATGGATCTGACAGTCTTGCGTCAATAAAGATTTATCCCGTCTTCTGATACTGTTTTGCAATGTTTATGAATTATTGAATTAATTTTGGTTCTTTATTAAAAAAAATATACTCATATTATCTTTCAGTAAATAAAGTGTAAGGATTCACTGCAGTAACAACATTTGAAAAAAGATTTCAGACTTAGTGTACCTCATAATTTTCCATTTTTTAATATATATATAGTAAATTACTTTCAAGTGAGTGAGTGTTAAGGTTTATGGCGCAAGAGCCAGACCTGGCTAAAATGCGCCACACGTTTGTTAAAATATTAAAAACAGTTTAAAAACACACATTAAAAATAGACACAGAAGAATTATAGATGTGCATGCCTGCATGCACATATATAAAAATTAAATTTCAAGGTAAATCATTTTAAAAAGTCAAATTAAAAATAAAAAACCAATTCTTCTGATAAAAGCAAATTGGTTTTGGTGGGGCATTTCTCCCACCAAGTCAGGTAAAGTTAAATGTGATGAATTAAAAAAGGTGATGCGATAATTATTAAAAACGGGACGATCTATTAAAATGTGACGCACAGTGTAAGAGACCTTGCATGACGGACATTCAGGAGCATCTTCACCCAATAATAAATGCCTGTGAGTGAAGCGAGTATGACCAATGCGCAGACGAGTCAATTTGACATCAGTTCTTCGCATTGGCATCACAGGCCAGGCTCCTATGACAGGTTTCACAGAGTGCAGTTTGTTATCTAACTGCTGACTCCATGATTCCTGCCAGAGCTTAGAAATATGATGCATGATGACGCGTTTCATATCCGATAGCGGAACTGCTAGCGGCAGATGGGTCGTCGCCGACTTTGCCGCGCTGTCCGCTTGCTCGTTGCCTATGATTCCTACGTGACTTGGTAGCCAGCAAAACACGATATCGAAACCCTTGCTGTACAGTCGACTCGTAATGTCGAGTATTGTACAAACCACTGGATGGCATCGATCGTTGTAGTTTTCAAGCGCTTCTAGTACACTCATGCTGTCAGTATAGATGCAGTATTGACGGAGCATATTGGAGTCGATGAATTGAAGTGCACGGTAAATGGCGACAGCTTCGGCAGTGAAAACGCTGCAAGAAGTGTCGAGCCTATAACCGTGCATAATATCTTCAATCACAACTCCACAGCCAACGTATAAATTACTTTCAAATAATAATTCACCAGTTAAAAATATATTAATTTACTTAATATTTATTTCACCAAAATATTATCTTAGAAAAATATCTGGAGTAAAATTTTAAAAGTGTAATTTTCCCCCTCAGTTTTAAAAGCAGTTTATATATATCTTTTAATACAAACATATTATTTTAATCCAAGGAACAATTTCTTTTCTTTTTTTGACTTTTTCAAATGATTTGTTAGAAAAACTTTATTATTCAATTTTTGAACAGGATAAATCTGACTTGAAACTCTAAATAAATTTAATACCAGGTATTTTTATACATCCAAGAACAAATCCATACATCCATGCCTCAGTATCGAGAGCAAAAATAAGTTTAAACACTGGGTCCCAAAAAGGGTAAAAAAATTTTTTAGACAAAATATATTTGAAATTTTACTCATATAATGGTTCCTAGAATTGATCGGGTGTACTACAAAAATTTATAAAAAAAAAACCTGTAGCTGAATTTCCGAAATTAACTTAAAGTAAAAAAGTAATGTTCTGCTTTATAAACTACATTTAAATATAATTAATAAAACTTACTTCTTTTATTTTTAAAGTTCATTCAAAAATAAAATGTAAACAAAAAGGGAAATGAGTGCCATAAAAGTAATCGAACAACAAATTTTCGAATTTTGATCCTCATACTTTAAAATGAATTCATCAAACATCAATATTGTTACGTTTTCGGGGGTTCGAAATGATTGAAGCCGAAGAGCGGGATCCAAAACAATTTTATTCTTTGCCAAAACAGTCCTCCACAAATTGTAGAACAGTTCGAGAAAGTCACGTACAATCGATGAAAATACTGATTACACAGATGTAATACACTAACAAAAGCAATAGTAAACACTCAGCACAAAAATAATAACTCAATAAAAGCAATAACACACGCACTATGCAATCGTCTCTCTCTAAGCTCAGAGAGGTATCACTTGCATGAAAGCTGAGATCTGACTGACTGACTAGCCGGCCCGGGCCTTTTTATACCTTTCGGTCAGAAACCTCTTGCACTTGCCAGAATAATCGAGAAATAGAAAGGTCTAGCAAAATCCGGAACGTACGAGAAAAGCTCAATACAGTAATACATTCAATACAATAGTGTTACAATACCGCGATAGGGTTGCCAGACAGGGTTATTAGGAGCAGGGTTGCCATGGTCGCCAAGCTTATCGCCCACATTTGGCGATATATCGCCAAATTTGGCGCCAAAAATTAAGTCGCCAAATCCGTCGCCAACTTGGCGCTAGCTGCAATATTTGGCGAGTTTACCATTTAAACCAATGTTAAAGCATGGGGGCCGTGCAATGCAGTGGAAATGATATTACAGGTAAACAGGGTTGAAATCACATTAGATACGACAAATTAAACTGTAAAAATGAACACAAATGAGTAGAAACAATTAGAATAAGACTAAATTCGTAACATTGCCCCCCCCTCTCAAGAACTGCACGTCCCGGGCAGTACAACCCTTCATCAGACGTTAACATAATAATAAAGCAATTGATTAAAAACAACTAAATGAATATGCAATAATAAACATGTAATACATAGTACAAAATAAAACGTAATGCATAGTAGAAAATAAACACTTACAAAACAATAAACACAATTATTTACAAGATTATTTACACACTAACTTATTTATACAAGACCATGGTCAAAATAAATTACACGATAATTGACACACTAAGAATTATGGCCATAATATGGAGCAAGCCTGTCGTAATGAACGACTCTAGGCTTCGAATTCGTTGACTTACGGATCCGGATTACGACGTCGTTTATTATCTTTAAAATTGTATAAGGACCGTCCCAATGCGATTGTAGCTTAGGAGAAAGTCCTTTGCGTCGAGTCGGGTTGTAGAACCACACCTTGTCACCTTCCTTGAATTGATGTCCTGTGGCTTTTTGTGTCGTACCGAGTCTTCATCTTCTCCGTCCTCAGGTTGATCCGTTCTCGAGCCAAATTGTGTACATCTTCAAAACGTGCCTGGAGATTCTGCACGTACTCCTCAGGCGATGAAGGTGTATCCGGAGGGCGACCAAACAGCAGGTCACAAGGGAGACGAAGATCTCGGCCAAAAAGCATCTGGGATGGTGAATATCCGGTAGTCTCGTGAACGGCGCTGCGGTACGCTAGCAGAAAGAGAGGAACTTTCTGGTCCCAGTCTTGTTGGTTCTTGGAGACCATCAGTGAGAGGTTATTCAGGATGGTACGATTAAACCTCTCCACCATGCCATCTGACTGTGGGTGCAAAGGTGTGGTCTTGGTCTTGTCAATTCCGAGTAGTTCACAGACCCCCTTCAATACCGCAGAGACGAAATTTCTTCCCTGATCGGAATGAAGTTGAAGAGGTACCCCATATCTCGATATCCAGTGCTGCACTACAGCCTCCGCTACGGGGGCTTCCTGATCCGAATGGGGTACACTTCGGGCCATTTCGTGAAGTAGTCCATGACAACAAGTAGGTACTTATTACCAGACACAGTCCTTGGCAGAGGTCCCAGGATATCGAAAGCGATACGTTCGAAGGGTGCTCCAACATTGTAGCGATGCAGCTTCCCTCGGCTACGTATCTTTGGCCCCTTCCGAGCTGAACAGGCATCACAGGACTTGCACCACTGTTCCACGTCAGCTCTCACTTTACCCCAGAAGAATCGCTCTCGAACTCGGTGCAAAGTTTTCATGACGCCGAAATGACCTCCTGTTGGGCTGCCATGCAATTCTTTGAGTACCTCTGGGATACGAGATCGAGGAAGTACTAATTGCCACCTGAATGTCTTTCCATCCTCTGATTCGAATTTTCGGTATAGAACACCATTCCTGAGATGTAGAGAATTCCAGAGGGCCCAATACTGCTTAGTTGTAGGACTATAAGCCGAGATGTCCTGCCAACTTGGTTTATTGCTGGAAGACTCCAAAACTCTATAAGGGGTTTAATATCAGGATCCGCCATCTGGTCTTCTCGAACTTTCTCGTCACCCAGGGATCGGGTGGCGTCGCTGTTGAAGTTGTTATCTGGCGTATAGCATAGTCATATTTGGTCTCTACTCTGGAACAATGACGACAATTTTCTGGGCATGGTCTTCTTGAAAGGGCATCAGCATTTCCATGCGAGGAGCCTTTACGATGTCTGATGTCAAAGTAATACTCGTTGAGCCGTTGTATCCATCTGGCTACCTGGCCTTCAGTATTTCTAAAATTCATTAGCCAAGTTAAAGAGGCATGATCGGTACGTAGAAGAAATTTTTGGCCATAGAGATAGTGATGGAAATGCTTGATGGCTTTCACAATAGCCAGTAGCTCTTTTCGAGTGACACAATAATTTCTTTCCGGTTTCGATAAACACTTACTCCAATAAGCTACGACTCGTTCCTGGTCATCTATTTCCTGAGATAATACTGCTCCGACACTCTCATTACTGGCATCAGTGTCCAAGATAAATGGCTCGTCCGGTTGTGGATATATTAAGATCGGTGAAGACGTCAAAGCTTCTTTAAGCTGGAGGAAGGAATCTTCACATTCTTTTGTCCACTGAAACTTTTTGTTTACTTTCTGTTAGCTTGTGCAAGGGTCTTGCGATGTTAGAGAACCCTTTCACAAACTTTCGGTAATAAGTACATAGTCCCAGGAAGCTTCGCAGCTCACGGAGGTTTTCAGGGCGTTTCCAATTCTTTACGGCGGACACTTTTTCGGGGTCCGTACGAACACCTTCTGCAGAGATGATGTGTCCCAGATAATTGACTTCTTTCTGGAAGAACTTGCATTTCGAAGGGTTTAGCTTCAAGTTAGCGTCGCTTAATTTTGCTAACACCTTCCGGATATTTTGAAGATGTTCTTCAAACGTACGCCCTCCTATTATGACGTCATCCAGGTAAATAAGGCAAGCTTCAAAGTCAGACCCTTTAGCACGGTCTCCATCAGGCGCTCGAAAGTAGCTGGCGCATTGCAGAGCCCGAACGGCATGACTTTGAACTGCCATAGTCCTTGGCCGGAAGTGAATGCTGTTTTTTCTCTATCTTCGGGGTGGATATCCACTTGCCAGTATCCGCTCTTTAAATCTAAAGTCAAGAACCATTTATGACCGGAAAGGGTATCCAGGGTGTCATCTATCCTTGGAAGAGGGTAGCTGTCCTTCTTGGTGACGTCGTTAAGTTTTCGATAGTCCACGCAAAATCTTGTGGAGCCATCTTTCTTACGAACCAAGACGATTGAGATGCCCACGGACTCGAAGACGGTTCTATGATGTCATTTTCCTGCATCTCTCGTAGTAGTGTTCCGACCTCTTCCTGTTTAGCAAACGGCAAGCGTCTTGGGTGCTGTTTAATCGGCGGATGGTCTGCTGTATCAATTCTGTGTTGTGTCACTGTAGTATGGCCAATATCGCTACTGTTTCTAGAAAACACGTCTTCAAATTCTTGGAACAGTCTTTCTGCGGAGCTTTTCTGTTCGGGGGACAATTCAGCATTTTCTAGAAGGTCGGGAGTCAACTGTTGAGGCGAGTTGGATAGGAGCAAGCTCGAACTTTTGCAGACACACGTTACTGGACTGCAGGTTGCCAACACTTCACCTTTCTGGAACACTCTAGGTTTTTCAGTTACGTTGCAAATTCTTACCGGGATAGTTTTTCTGGAAAGGTCCACTAGCGTCGAAGCTATTAGCAATTCATTCGCTTTATTTTCCGCAGATCCAATTAGGCCAGAAATGAAACTCACATCGTTACCGATGTATCCAGGTACTATGATTTCAGTCCTTGGGGGAATGGTAATATTCTCGTTAGCGGTTACCTGTCGAATAGATTCTGACCTGTGTTCAATTTTGAATATAGTGACTTCTTCGTGTATGGAACGTAATTCGTTCTTGTTGAAGTCTAGAGTGAAACCATGCTCCTTTAGAAAGTCCAGTCCAAGAATGAAAGGGTCTGCAATATCTGCGACATACACAGCATGTTGGTAGGTAGTGTCTCCAAACTTGATCTTGACTTTTAATTTTCCGTGAATATCAATCTTTTCCCCCGTCACGGTCTGTAGCACCACGCGGGGTGGGGTCCAGTGTGAGTGAGTGAGTGAATTTGGGGTTTTATGGCGCAAGAGCCAAAATTGGCTAAACTGCGCCACACGTTTGTTAAAATTATAAAAACATGGTAAAAATACACAGAAAAAATACAAGGACATAAAAATAATTATATATGTGCATGCCAGCATGCACATATATAAAAAATAAAGTTAAAGTTAAAACATTTTAAAAGTCAAATTAAATATAAAAACCAATTTTCTTTATAAAAGCAAATAGATTTTGGTGGGGAGATTCCCCCACCAAGTCAGATAAGGTTAAAATAGATGTATGAAAAAGGTGATGCGATGATGGTTAAAAACTGGACAATCGATTAAAATGTGATGAACAGTGTAAGAGACATGGCATGAAGGACATTCAGGGGGGTGGGGTCCAGATAAGTTTCTCTTTTAATTTTTGAGCCAGATCGTTCCGAATGATAGACACATTGGCCCCCTGTATCGATGATCATGTTGCAGGAAGCTCGTTAACATGTCCCATTATAAAAATTCCATTCTCACCGGTACTCTTTGTCGAAATTTGACACACTTGAAAATGGGGCTTTCCAAAATCTGGCAACCTCCGCCCCACGAGATGGCCATTAATTAGTTTTCCGACACCTTCTTCTGGGAGGCGCTATTAGTTTCAGCGCCTTGGCGTGCCCGGCAGCTTCTCTGCAGATGCCCTTCTCGACCGCAGGTCCAGCATTTAAGGGTCTTCTTCCCGTCTGCTTTCTGGGACATCAAAGACTCAACTCTATTCAAGAAGCTTCTCATCTGTCGCTCTAACCGCTCCACACTTGAGTTCGACGTGTCCGATTCGTTGACGGCTCGTATGGGGTGTCTGTCCTTTCGTGTTGCTTGCTGGGCTGCCTCGAATTTCATGGCAAACACTAGGGCCCCCTTTAAGTCCTTGAGATCTGCCATTCGGAGAGCTTTCTGGATTTCCGGATCACGCACCCCGTCGATGAAGTGTTGCAGCGCCAGGACTTCTCTTACTTCAGTCGGACAGTCAGAAAACGCCAAGTGAGAAAGCCTCTCGACGTCCGTCGCCAGTTCTTGGAGCGTTTCGACACTTTCTGCTGCCGTGACTTCAGCTGGAGTCTGCTGTAATCCTTCACACATTTCTCTCCGAAGCGTAACTCCAGAGCATTAACGAGAGCGTTGAAATCCAGCCGCTCTGTTTCCGGCAAAATTTGCAAAATGTCAGCAGCGTCGGCTCGAAGAGAAGCAGCTAACTGGCAGGCCTTGGTCTGGGAGTCCCACTGGTTTGCATCCGCCACTATGGAGAATTGGGTCTTATACACCTGCCAAGAGGACTTTCCGTCATATGTAGAAAGCTTGATGGAAGATTTGGAATAAGGAGCTTGAAACTTAAATTCATCCCCTTGACCAGTCATGACTTTCTGCTTCAATTTCTCTAGGTCTCTCCTGAACGAGATGGAAACTTCTTCTACCTTTTCGAAAATTTTCGCCTCTAGTTTGCTCTCCATATCTTCGAATTTATTTTCAACCGACTCGATTCTTCCTTCCATTTCTTCAAATTTCTTGTCCATAGTCGTCAATTTGTCGCCAATGCCCTTCAAATCACTTTTCAACTCCGATTTCATTTCGCCCATATTGGCATTCATGCTGGCGGTCAACTCCGATTTCATTTCGCCCATATTGGCATTCATTTCAGTCAATTTTTCTAGAAGAGTCTGGAACTGGGCCTCCATCGCTCTTGTTGTTGGCATTCAACCCCACTTCTGACACCAATTGTTGCGTTTTCGGGGGTTCGAAATGATTGAAGCCGAAGAGCGGGATCCAAAACAATTTTATTCTTTGCCAAAACAGTCCTCCACAAATTGTAGAATAGTTCGAGAAAGTCACGTACAATCGATGAAAATACTGATTACACAGATGTAATACACTAACAAAAGCAATAGTAAACACTCAGCACAAAAATAATAACTCAATAAAAGCAATAACACACGCACTATGCAATCGTCTCTCTCTAAGCTCAGAGAGGTATCACTTGCATGAAAGCTGAGATCTGACTGACTGACTAGCCGGCCCGGGCCTTTTTTATACCTTTCGGTCAGAAACCTCTTGCACTTGCCAAAATAATCGAGAAATAGAAAGGTCTAGCAAAATCCGGAACGTACGAGAAAAGCTCAATACAGTAATACATTCAATACAATAGTGTTACAATACCGCGATAGGGTTGCCAGACAGGGTTATTAGGAGCAGGGTTGCCATGATCGCCAAGCTTATCGCCCACATTTGGCGATATATCGCCAAATTTGGCGCCAAAAATTAAGTCGCCAAATCCGTCGCCAACTTGGCGCTAGCTGCAATATTTGGCGAGTTTACCATTTAAACCAATGTTAAAGCATGGGGGCCGTGCAATGCAGTGGAAATGATATTACAGGTAAACAGGGTTGAAATCACATTAGATACGACAAATTAAACTGTAAAAATGAACACAAATGAGTAGAAACAATTAGAATAAGACTAAATTCGTAACAATATATTTAAGAGTTTTTTTAACAGTTGAAAAAATAATTATCTTTGAATTCAGTTGATGTTTAAAGTATCGTTTGGCGTAATTTTGTTCATCGATATCAAATATACGAGCTCCTTATTAAAGGAAGGAAACAATAAATGTAATTCGAAAACCAATTATTGTTATTACAAATGTGGTATAATATTTGCTAAATTAGTAGTTTTCACCAGATGGAAAGCTCGCTACATTTTGATAACGCGCTTGAGAGGGGAAAACAGAAAAATTATCCTTCCTTGCAAAGCTAATTCAACGACAGAAAATATTTTTAGTTAAGAGATGTGAGGAATCTATATTTTTTATCAATAATTTTCCTCTTAAATTTAACCTTAAACTATTGGACAAATACTCAGATCAATTGGTTTTAAAGACTCTTCTGCCCTTTGTGTAAGTCACAGGAATAGACAATTAAGATTTAGATTACCAATGAAAAATAAGCTAATATTTTATTGAAATATGATGTCTGCAGATGAGAGACAATTTCCCATTTTTGACTCTGATAAGGCATACAAAAGAATGGAAAAAGGAATAAAATGAAACTCAATCATAACCATCTTAAGACATCTTGAGGCCCTGGGCCCCTACACAAAAGTAGGCCCTACCTATGAACTTTAAAAGTAGACAGTACACAATATACGCTGTCGAAAACTCGTATAAACATTAACCCGAGAAAAATAAATGTTCATGACTTACAATCGCACAAATCGGCTGAACCGACTTCTACCTTTTGACCGAATGAGTAATGATGGCGTATATGGTGATAGGTCTACGCCTATATGTGGATAGTTGTCATCACATGTAGCCAGTTGACATTGTAGACGCTTTAGTCACAAATAATACATGAGATAAGCAAAATAATTATTTAGATTTAGTTCATCCTTTTTAAGAAGAAAACTCTTTCAGATCGTTAAAACTTTTTATTCTCGTTCTTACATTGCGCTACAATATGTCAACAACTTTTTGTTGCCAGATCATGAAAACTAAATTTATAAAAACAAAGATATTATATAAATATAGAGATGCAACATTACTCCTTCCCCAGTAACGTAGTTACGATACAATATGCAATACATACAAATAAAAGTAAAAATACAACAAAGGAGTCATAAAATAATATACAACTAATCTCTGTAACGCGCTGGAAATGTTACATGTCTGCCAGAGCGTGTAATTGTTTTTTGGACATTTTTTTCAGCAAATCTGGTGGTTGTTTTTAAATTTTTCTTTGCACAATCAGTTTTCTTTTCGGACAGAGTTGGTGCATTTCTAATTGTTTGAAATGATAATGATTATCACCATCAGTTGACAACAAATATGCACGTTTTAATCTATCTACAAATATATTAATGTCCTTGCCTTTAATTTTCACAGTAAAATATTTATCGTATCTTTTTGCCACTGGGAACGGTCCATCGTACGGAGGTTCGAGTGCTTTTTTCACTCTGTCGACACGTATGAACACATGTGTACTGTTATGCAAGTCTTTATGGACAAAGTGTTTTTGAGAAGGTTGTCGGCGAGTTTTTAGTGGTTGTAACTGATCCATTTGTTTCTGTAATTCTTCCGCAAACGTATCTAGATCCAAGACATTTTTCGGTTTCTCGAAAAATTCTCCTGGTAATCGGATAGTTTGTCCGTAAACAATTTGTGCGATGGTGTAATTTGTGTCACTACGTAGAGCCGATCGTAATCCTAACAATACCGTTGGTAAGGTCTGTGTCCATTTAACTAAGTTATGCGCTCTGATGGCTGTTTTTAAAGTGCGATGGATTCATTCAATTTTTCCATTACATTGTGGATGATAGGATGTTGTTGTGCATACTTTAAATCCACAAATAACACCAATGTTTTTAAAGAGCTCCGATCTAAATTGAGTACCTGGATCAGTTATCACACGGTATGGCATTCCAAAGCGTGAAATCCAGTGATTATAAAATTCTCGAGCAACCGTTTCTGCCGTGATATTTGATAAAGGAATAACCTCTAGCCAACATGTGAAGCGGTCAATGCAAGTAAGACAATTTATTTTTCCTTCTGATACAGGAAATGGACCTATGATATCAACATGAATGACACTGAATCGGTCATCTACTTCTTGGAAGGTGCCAATTTGTGAATGTGTATGTCTATTAATTTTGTTCTTTTGACACTGGATACAAGATTTTGCCCATTGATTGGCATCTTTTCGAATGTTTAGCCAAATAAATCTAGAAGCTATTTGTTTAACAGTAGATTTCACACCAAGGTGAGCCAAGTTGTGAATTTTTTGAAACATGTGCATTCGATTGATTGATTAATTGATTGTTAATTTTAATGGCGCAAGGGCCAACTTAGGCCAAGCTGCGCCAAACACTTGTTAAAAGAAAAATAAAAAAATATATATAAAAGAATATGCACACATTATTATGCATGCATGCATGCATACGTAAAATATATTAAAAATACAAAGACACATACAAATCAAATTAAATGTAAAAATCCAATTTTTAAAAGGAAGGCAAAAAGGTTTTGGTGGGGAGTTTCCCCCACCAAGTCAGATAAGAGTAAAACAGATGTATGAAAGAAGGTGATGCGATGATGGTTAAAAACGGGACAATCTATTAAAATATGATAGACGGAATAGGGGACTTTGCACGAGGGACATTCTGGGGCATTTTCACCCAACAGAAGGTGCCTATGAGTAAAACGAGTATGACCAATGCGAAGTCGAGTCAAGCGGACATATCATGTCTTCGCACTGGTAGTGCTGCCCAATGAGAAGTGGAAGGATGAATGCTATGCAGTTTGTTGAGGATCTGTTGATCCCAAATCACTTGCCATACACGATGGATATAGTTCTGTGTAAAAGTTTTCAAATCCTGGTAACAGACATGGTAACCTGGTAACACTGCATGTGATCAGACATGGATCGTGCAGCTGTATCAGCCTGTTCATTACCAAGTATACCCAGGAAAAAATTATATCAAAACCTTTTATTTCCAATTTTCGCAGAAGAATAAGTATTTCGATCACAGTGGGGTGTCGGCGTTCTGTGTTAAAAAGTGCAAGGATTTTAGAGCACTCATGCTGTCAGTGTACACACAAAAATGACGGTGGTTGGAAACTAATATATCTGAAGTGCGATAAGAATGACAGTTAATTCTGCACTAAAGACAGACATAGAATTATGTAAGCTAAAACTTAAAATGGTATTATTAAAAACAACACTACACCCAACATGTCCTGCAGTCTTCGACCCGTCCGTGTAGACGGGTATGTACTTAGAATACTTACTGCGATGGAAAGAAAAGAGTTGCTGATAAATAACATCGGCAGTGCCTGCTTTGTCATAGCCCGAAAAGGGGTTGTGATAGTTAAAAATTTGGATGTCCCAGGGTGGAAATGCAAGGATATTATTTTCCTGGATATTTATGTTATTTAAGTGGGCGTCATTTAGAACAGCCTTTGCTCTTTTCGAAAAAGGTTTAATGTTAAATGAACGGGCCTCATAGAGTCGGTTGAGACCAATGGCATGAGCAAAGGGTTTTAATGGATGAGAAGGAACAGACATAGCACGAATAAAATAATTGGCACATAATTGCCTCCGCCTTAGTTCTAAAGGTGGTTGGTGGCATACCGCATACAAGCTGGTAACAGGCGAAGTTCTGAAGGCACCAGAGCAGATTCTTAGAGCAGAATGATGAATTGTGTCCAATCGTTTTAAGACAGACGCACGAGCAGAACCGTACACTACACAACCATAGTCCAAACGTGAAAGTATTAGTGCTTGGTACACTCGGAGTAACGAGACTCTATCCGCTCCCCATAAGGTATTTGATAGTACCTTTAAGATGTTGAGGGATCGTTCACACCTCTTCCGCAAGTAAAGGACATGCGGAAGGGAAGTCAATTTGCAGTCCAAGATTACTCCGAGGAAGCGCACCGCACTGACGACAGGTATTTGAATATGTCCTATATGAATAGAAGGATCTGGGTGTAGATTACGTTTCCTGCAAAAATGGACACAGCTGCTCTTGGATGGAGATATCGTGTGTCCATTTTGATCGCACCACTGAACTAATCGATTGACAGTTGTTTGCAGCTGTCGCTCAATTAATCGCATATCTGAACCTTGACAAGAGACTTGGAGATCGTCAACATAAAGCATTCCTCGCACTGATGGTGGAAGTTGATGAAGTATGTTACTCATATGAATATTAAAAAGGGTAACGCTCAAACGCTACCCTGAGGAACACCTTGATCTTGAATGAATTTATGAGAAGATGAGTGACCAATGCGTACATTAAAATAACGAACAGCTAAAAAGTTAAATATAAAAATGGGAAGATTTCCCCTTAATCCAAAATCATACATATTACGGAGAATCCCATAACGCCAAGTTCGGTCGTATGATTTTTCTATATCAAAGAAAAGAGAAACCAAATGGTTTCTCTTAACAAAGGCATCCCTGATTTGGGACTCTAGGAATACGAGGTTATCAAGAGTGGATCGGCCCTTGCGGAATCCACTCTGACGAGGAGAAATACACTTTTCTTTCTCTAAAACATACACTAAACGAATATTAACCATGCGTTCAAAGGTCTTGCAAAAGCAGCTCGTCAGAGCAATGGGACGGTAACTCAGAGGATCTGTTGCCACCTTGCCCGGCTAAAGGATTGGAATCACAATGGCTTCTCTCCAGCTGGAGGGAAAGCAATGCTCCTTCCAAACTCTGTTGAACAAAAAAAGAATGTTCGTTAGAGAGTTAGGATCTAGATGACGAAGCATCGTGTATGTGATTCCATCCGGTCCAGGGCTTGTATTGTGCGCTTGTATGAGTGTTTTTTTTTAACTCAGTCATCGTAAAGTTACAATTATATGGGAAAAAGGAGCGAGTAGATACGTTCTGCACGCCTCTTAATTTCGAAAAAACGAGAATTATAAGAGGCTGCACTCGATACACTCTGAAAAGTTTCACCCAGAATGTTAGCAATTTCTTCTGGGGAAGAAAAGACAGAGTTCGAGGTTTGTAAAATAGGGAAGGAAAATTCCCGATATATCCCGTTAGCAGCCTTAACCTTTTTCCATAGTTGTTTAGTGGACGTTGACGAAGTGAGTGAGAACACATATCGGATCCAGGATTGCCTCTGACTCTGACGCCTTACTCTGCGAGCATTTGCTTTTGCCTATTTGAATGCCAAGAGATTCTCCGTAGTGGGATATCTACGAAAGATTCCCCAAAACTTCCGCTGGTTCTCATACGCTGTCTGACAATCAGTATTCCACCAAGGTTTGTAATGTTGGAATGAATGACTTGAACTCTTTGGTATGGATAATTCAGCAGCAGTAATCAAAACATTGGTGACTTCTTGTACAGCTGTATCAACACTTTCTGTCTTGATCATTGCATCAGTTATCACAGCCAACTGTGTGAAAAGGGCCCAGTCTGCACGACGATAAGAATATGTAGGTGGAAAGGTTTTTCCATCCGTATCAGAATCGTGAGAAAGGATAACAGGGAAGTGGTCACTATTATAGAGGTCCTTCTCAACTGACAAATTTAAATGAGGTAAGTGAGTGAGTGAGTGAATTTTGGGGTTAATTGCGCAAGAGCCAATTTTGGCTAAACTGAGCCAAACATTTGTTAAAACGTTAAAAGTTTATAAGATTTCTGTTAAAAAAAAATTTAAAATCTTAAAATGTATGTATATAAAAGTTAATAACAATATTTGTAAAAATACAGATTGGTGGGGAGAATTCCCCACCAAGTTGGACAGGTATTAAAAAAAGTCATTTTCTGTGTTTCGTTGGAGTTAAAAGTAATGGTCCCTTGTAATAGGACTTACCATTTTCTTTCACGTAATCCGGATTTGTTTCGATTTCATCTTCCACGTCGTAGACAATCATTTCTTCCTCATCCGTTGTATACGCATCAGATGCCGGTTTTTTAGGTCTATGAGGATTCATTTTAATGTCTATTATTGCTTCCTTCATTTTTTTCAGTAATTCTTTTTTTATTTTCCTTGATCGTGCTTTTGCTAGTTTCTTGGCATCCTGTACTGTATTAGAATCAGAGGGTGGTTGAATAACGGACTGTGATGAGGAAGTTGGTATGATTGAGGAAGATGATTCAATAGGGGTGACCATATTGTTGGGTGAGTGAGTGAGTGTTGGGTTTTATGGCGCAAGAGCCAAACTTGGCTATACTGCGCCACACGTTTGTTAAGACATTAAAACCCTGTTAAAAATACACATGAATACAATTATATAAAAAGAATTATATATGTGCATGCCTGCATGCACATATATAAAAAATAAAGGTAAAGATAAAACATTTTAAAAAGTCAAATTAAATATAAAAATCCAATTTTCTGCATAAAAGCAAATAGATTTTGGTGGGGAGATTCCCCCAAAAAGTCAGATAAGGTTAAAACAGATGTATGAAAAAAGGTCATGCGATAAGTATTAAAAACTGGACAATCTAGTAAAATGTGACGCACAGTGTAAGAGACCTTGCATGACGGACATTCAGGAGCATCTTCACCCAATAATAAATGCCTGTGAGTGAAGCGAGTATGACCAATGCGAAGACGAGTCAATTTGACATCAGTTCTTCGCAGTGGCATCACTGGCCAGGCTCCTATGACAGGTTTCACGGAGTGCAGTTTGTTATCCAACTGCTGACTCCATGATTCCTGCCAGATCTTTAAAATATGATGCATGATGACGCGCTTCATATCCAAAGCGGAACCGCTAGCGGCAGATGCGTCGTCGCCGACTTTGCCGCGCTGTCCGCTTGCTCGTTGCCTATGATTCCTACGTGACTTGGTAGCCAGCAAAACACGATATCGAAACCCTTGCTGTACAGTCGACTCGTAATGTGTAGTATTTTACAAACCACTGGATGGCAGCGATCGTCATAGTTTTCAAGCGCTACTAGCACACTCATGCTGTCAGTATAGATGCAGTATTTACGGGGCATATTGGAGTCGATTAATTGAAGTGCACGGCAAATGGCGACAGCTTCGGCAGTTAAAATGCTGCAAGAAGTGTCGAGCCTATAACCGTGCATAATATCTTCAATCACAACTCCACAACCAACGTATAAATTACTTTCAAATAATAATTCACCAGTTAAAAATATATTAATTTACTTAATATTTATTTCACCAAAATATTATCTTAGAAAAATATCTGGAGCAAAATTTTAAAAGTGTAATTTTCCCCCTCAGTTTTAAAAGCAGTTTATATATATCTTTTAATACAAACATATTATTTTAATCCAAGGAACAATTTCTTTTCTTTTTTTGACTTTTTCAAATGATTTGTTAGAAAAACTTTATTATTCAATTTTTGAACAGGATAAATCTGACTTGAAACTCTAAATAAATTTAATACCAGGTATTTTTATACATCCAAGAACAAATCCATACATCCATGCCTCAGTATCGAGAGCAAAAATAAGTTTAAACACTGGGTCCCAAAAAGGGTAAAAAAATTTTTTAGACAAAATATATTTGAAATTTTACTCATATAATGGTTCCTAGAATTGATCGGGTGTACTACAAAAATTTATAAAAAAAAACCTGTAGCTGAATTTCCGAAATTAACTTAAAGTAAAAAAGTAATATTCTGCTTTATAAACTACATTTAAATATAATTAATAAAACTTACTTCTTTTATTTTTAAAGTTCATTCAAAAATAAAATGTAAACAAAAAGGGAAATGAGTGCCATAAAGGTAATCGAACAACAAATTTTCGAATTTTGATCCACATACTTTAAAATGAATTCATCAAACATCAATATATTTAAGAGTTTTTTTAACAGTTGAAAAAATAATTATCTTTGAATTCAGTTGATGTTTAAAGTATCGTTTGGCGTAATTTTGTTCATCGATATCAAATATACGAGCTCCTTATTAAAGGAAGGAAACAATAAATGTAATTCGAAAACCAATTATTGTTATTACAAATGTGGTATAATATTTGCTAAATTAGTAGTTTTCACCAGATGGAAAGCTCGCTACATTTTGATAACGCGCTTGAGAGGGGAAAACGGAAAAATTATCCTTCCTTGCAAAGCTAATTCAACGACAGAAAATATTTTTAGTTAAGAGATGTGAGGAATCTATATTTTTTTATCAATAATTTTCCTCTTTAATTTAACCTTAAACTATTGGACAAATACTCAGATCAATTGGTTTTAAAGACTCTTCTGCCCTTTGTGTAAGTCACAGGAATAGACAATTAAGATTTAGATTACCAATGAAAAATAAGCTAATATTTTATTGAAATATGATGTCTGCAGATGAGAGACAATTTCCCATTTTTGACTCTGATAAGGCATACAAAAGAATGGAAAAAGGAATAAAA
Source organism: Trichonephila clavipes (assembly GCA_019973935.1). NCBI lineage: Eukaryota > Metazoa > Arthropoda > Arachnida > Araneae > Nephilidae > Trichonephila > Trichonephila clavipes. Next base: position 61,152 of record BMAU01015664.1, on the reverse strand, counting down.
TGAAACTCAATCATAACCATCTTAAGACATCTTGAGGCCCTGGGCCCCTACACAAAAGTAGGCCCTACCTATGAACTTTAAAAGTAGACAGTACACAACATACGCTGTCGAAAACTCGTATAAACATTAACCCGAGAAAAATAAATGTTCATGACTTACAATCGCACAAATCGGCTGAACCGACTTCTACCTTTTGACCGAATGAGTAATGATGGCGTATATGGTGATAGGTCTACGCCTATATGTGGATAGTTGTCATCACATGTAGCCAGTTGACATTGTAGACGCTTTAGTCACAAATAATACATGAGATAAGCAAAATAATTATTTAGATTTAGTTCATCCTTTTTAAGAAGAAAACTCTTTCAGATCGTTAAAACTTTTTATTCTCGTTCTTACATCGCGCTACAATATGTCAACAACTTTTTGTTGCCAGATCATGAAAACTAAATTTATAAAAACAAAGATATTATATAAATATAGAGATGCAACTTTACTCCTTCCCCAGTAACGTAGTTACGATACAATATGCAATACATACAAATAAAAGTAAAAATACAACAAAGGAGTCATAAAATAATATACAACTAATCTCTGTAACGCGCTGGAAATGTTACATGTCTGCCAGAGCGTGTAATTGTTTTTTGGACATTTTTTTTCAGCAAATCTGGTGGTTGTTTTTAAATTTTTCTTTGCACAATCAGTTTTTTTTTTCGGGCAGAGTTGGTGCATTTCTAATTGTTTGAAATGATAATGATTATCACCATCAGTTGACAACAAATATGCAGGTTTTAATCTATCTACAAATATATTAATGTCCTTGCCTTTAATTTTCACAGTAAAATATTTATCGTATCTTTTTGCCACTGGGAACGATCCATCGTACGGAGGTTCGAGTGCTTTTTTCACTCTGTCGACACGTATGAACACATGTGTACTGTTATGCAAGTCTTTATGGACAAAGTGTTTTTGAGAAGGTTGTCGGCGAGTTTTTAGTGGTTGTAACTGATCCATTTGTTTCTGTAATTCTTCCGCAAACGTATCTAGATCCAAGACATTTTTCGGTTTCTCGAAAAATTCTCCTGGTAATCGGATAGTTTGTCCGTAAACAATTTGTGCGATGGTGTAATTTGTGTCACTACGTAGAGCCGATCGTAATCCTAACAATACCGTTGGTAAGGTCTGTGTCCATTTAACTAAGTTATGCGCTCTGATGGCTGTTTTTAAAGTGCGATGGATTCATTCAATTTTTCCATTACATTGTGGATGATAGGATGTTGTTGTGCATACTTTAAATCCACAAATAACACCAATGTTTTTAAAGAGCTCCGATCTAAATTGAGTACCTGGATCAGTTATCACACGGTATGGCATTCCAAAGCGTGAAATCCAGTGATTATAAAATTCTCGAGCAACCGTTTCTGCCGTGATATTTGATAAAGGAATAACCTCTAGCCAACATGTGAAGCGGTTAATGCAAGTAAGACAATTTATTTTTCCTTCTGATACAGGAAATGGACCTATGATATCAACATGAATGACACTGAATCGGTCATCTACTTCTTGGAAGGTGCCAATTTGTGAATGTGTATGTCTATTAATTTTGTTCTTTTGACACTGGATACAAGATTTTGCCCATGGATTGGCATCTTTTCGAATGTTTACCCAAATAAATCTAGAAGCTATTTGTTTAACAGTAGATTTCACACCAAGGTGAGCCAAGTTGTGAATTTTTTGAAACATGTGCATTCGATTGATTGATTGATTGATTGTTAATTTTAATGGCGCAAGGGCCAACTTAGGCCAAGCTGCGCCAAACACTTGTTAAAAGAAAAATAAAAAAATATATATAAAAGAATATGCACACATTATTATGCATGCATGCATGCATACGTAAAATATATTAAAAATACAAAGACACATACAAATCAAATTAAATGTAAAAATCCAATTTTTAAAAGGAAGGCAAAAAGGTTTTGGTGGGGAGTTTCCCCCACCAAGTCAGATAAGAGTAAAACAGATGTATGAAAGAAGGTGATGCGATGATGGTTAAAAACGGGACAATCTATTAAAATATGATATGACGGAATAGGGGACTTTGCACGAGGGACATTCTGGGGCATTTTCACCCAACAGAAGGTGCCTACGAGTAAAACGAGTATGACCAATGCGAAGTCGAGTCAGGGCGGACATTATGTCTTCGCACTGGTAGTGCTGCCCAATGAGTGAGTGAGTGAATGTGAGGTTTTATGGTGCAAGAGCCAAAACTGGCTATACTGCGCCACACGTTTGTTAAAATTATAAAAACATGGTAAAAATACACAGGAGAAATACAATGATATAAAAAATTATTATATATGTGCATGCAGGCATGCACATATATAAAAAATTAAAGTTAAAGTGAAAACATTGCAAAAAGTCAAATTAAATATAAAAATCCAATCGTCTTTATAACAGCAAATAGATTTTGGTGGGGTATTTCTCCCACCAAGTCAGATAAGGTTAAAATAGATGTATGAAAAAAGGTGATGCGATGATGGTTAAAAACTGGACAATCGATTAAAATGTGATGAACAGTGTAAGACACATTGCATGAAGGACATTCAGGAGCGTGTTCTCCAAACAACAAATGCATGTGAGTGAAGCGAGTATGACCAATGCGAATGTGAGTGAGTGAGTGAGTGTAGGGATTAATGGCGCAAGAGCCAAATTTGGCTCTACTTGACCAATGCGAAGACGAGTCAATTTGACATCAGTTCTTCGCATTGGCATCACAGGCCATGCTCCTATGACAGGTTTCACAGAGTGCAGTTTGTTATCCAACTGCTGACTCCATGATTCCTGCCAGATCTTAAAAATATGATGCATGATGACGCGCTTCATATCCGATAGCGGAACAGCTAGCGGCAGATGCGTCGTCGCCGACTTTGCCGCGCTGTCCGCTTGCTCGTTGCCTATGATTACTACGTGACTTGGTAGCCAGCAAAACACGATATCGAAACCCTTGCTGTAGAGTCGACTCGTAAGGTCGAGTATTGTACATACCACTGGATGGCAGCGATCGTGGTAGTTTTCAAGCGCTTCGAGTACACTCATGCTGTCAGTATAGATGCAGTATTTACGGGGCATAGTGGAGTCGATTAATTGAAGTGCACGGTAAATGGCGACAGCTTCGGCAGTGAAAATGCTGCAAGAAGTGTCGAGCCGATAACCGTGCATAACATCTTCAATCACAACTCCACAGCCAACGTAATCTGCACGTTTCGAACCATCTGTGTAGATGGTCGAATAACTACTATACTGACTGCGGTGGTAGGCGAAGACGCGTTGAAAGACGACAGACGCTACAGTGGATTTACTGTAAGTGGCAAAAGGGTTGATATAATGGAACCGTGGCGTATTCCAAGGTTGGAATAGGAAAAGGTTCCTTTGCTGGATATGCACGTTAGGTAGGTCGAGTGCAGAAATATGAAGTTTCATCCTATCCATAAACGGCCGGATGTTAGACGGCCGTGCATCATAAAGTCTCTTCATGCTGGTACTCATATACACATTCTGCAGAGGATGTGAAGGCATGGACAAGATCTTAAAATAATACGCAAGAGACAGCTTCCTCCGTCGAAGATCTAGAGGAAGCTGATGACAGTTAACATAGAGACTCAGCACCGGTGATGTTCGAAACGCACCCGAGCAGATTCTCAGTGCCATATGGTGGAGGGGGTCAAGTTTTTTCAGAGTAGAGTTGCACGCTGATCCGTATACAACACATCCGTAGTCGATGCGAGAGAGTATGATTGCCTGATACACTCGGAGCAATGATGTTCGATCCGCCCCCCAAGAGGTGTTTGACAACACCTTCAAGAGGTTTAAAGACTTTTTCACACCTCTTCCGCAAATGTAAAATATGCGGAAGGAAAGTGAGCCGGCGGTCGAAAATTACTCCGAGGAATCATACGTCGGGAACTACGGGAATTTGTACAGCACGGATGCCTATGTCGGGGTCGGAATGAATACCCCGTTTGCGGCAAAAGTGCACGCAGCAACTCTTGCTCGCAGAAATACTATGACCGTTGGTGTAGCACCATTTTAAAATGTTGTTGACGGCAGTTTGCAACTGTCGTTCAATCATGTGCATATCTGACCCTTCACAACTCATCTGCAAGTCGTCGACATAAAAAGAAGCCTGTATAGAGGGCGATAAAATATTTAAGATGGGTGAAATATGACAAATAAAAAGGGTGACACTCAGAATACTTCCCTGAGGAACTCCCTCAGCTTGCAAAAAGAAGCAGAGAGAGTGTCACCCAAACGAACTTTATTGTGCGTACATTTAAAAAATTTTGAATGAAAATAGGTAAATTTTCACGAAAACCAAAGTTAAAAAGAGTGCGGAGTATTCCATAGCGCCAAGTACGGTCATATGCCTTATCGATATCAAAGAAAATAGAAACAAGATGATTCCTCCGGACAAATGCATTTCTAACTTTATTTTCAAGCATGATAATATTGTCGAGAGTGGATCTTCCTTTTTACGAAAGCCACTCTGAAACAGAGGAATGCATGGGTTCTTTTCTAACTGGTAAACGAGACGTGCATTGACCATACGTTCTAGTGTCTTACAAAGGCAGCTCGTGAGTGCTATCGGTCGATAGCTGAGAGGGTTCTTGGGATCTTTTCCAGGTTTTAGAATGGGGATCACTATGGCTTCTTGCCATTGAGTAGGATACACCTGCTCCCTCCATATTCGGTTGAATAGGTAAAGGAGATTAATGAGTGAATCCTCGTTCAAATGGCGAAGCAATTCATAGGGTAACTGCCCAATGAGAAGTGGAAGGATGAATGCTATGCAGTTTGTTGAGGATCTGTTGATCCCAAGTCTCTTGCCATACACGATGGATATAGTTCTGTGTAAAAGTTTTCAAATCCTGGTAACTGACATGGTCGCCTGGTAACACTGCATGTGATCAGACATGGATCGTGCAGCTGTATCAGCCTGTTCATTACCAAGTATACCCAGGGAAAAATTATATCACAGTGGGGTGTCGGCGTTCTGTTAAAAAGTGCAAGGATTTTAGAGCACTCATGCTGTCAGTGTACACACAAAAATGACGGTGGTTGGAAACTAATATATCTGAAGTGCGATAAGAATGGCAGTTAATTCTGCACTAAAGACAGACATGGAATTATGTAAGCTAAAACTTAAAATGGTATTATTAAAAACAACACTACACCCAACATGTCCTGCAGTCTTTGACCCGTCCGTGTAGACGGGTATGTACTTAGAATACTTACCTGCGATGGAAAGAAAAGAGTTGCTGATAAATAACATCGGCAGTGCATCAGCTTTGTCACAGCCCGAAAAGGGGTTGTGATAGTTAAAAATTTGGATGTCCCAGGGTGGAAATGCAAGGATATTATTTTCCTGGATATTTATGTTATTTGCGTGGGCGTCATTTAGAACAGCCTTTGCTCTTTTCGAAAAAGGTTTAATGTTAAATGAACGGGCCTCATAGAGTCGGTTGAGACCAATGGCATGAGCAAAGGGTTTTAATGGATGAGAAGGAACAGACATAGCACGAATAAAATAATTGGCACATAATTGCCTCCGCCTTAGTTCTAAAGGTGGTTGGTGGCATACCGCATACAAGCTGGTAACAGGCGAAGTTCTGAAGGCACCAGAGCAGATTCTTAGAGCAGAATGATGAATTGTGTCCAATCGTTTCAAGACAGACACACGAGCAGAACCGTACACTACACAACCATAGTCCAAACGTGAAAGTATTAGTGCTTGGTACACTCGGAGTAACGAGACTCTATCCGCTCTCCATAAGGTATTTGATAGTACCTTTAAGATGTTGAGGGATCGTTCACACCTCTTCCGCAAGTAAAGGACATGCGGAAGGGAAGTCAATTTGCAGTCAAAGATTACTCCGAGGAAGCGCACCGCACTGACGACAGGTATTTGAATATGTCCTATATGAATAGAAGGATCTGGGTGTAGATTACGTTTCCTACAAAAATGGACACAGCTGCTCTTGGATGGAGATATCGTGTGTCCATTTTGATCGCACCACTGAACTAATCGATTGACAGTTGTTTGCAGCTGTCGCTCAATTAATCGCATATCTGAACCTTGACAAGAGACTTGGAGATCGTCAACATAAAGCATTCCTCGCACTGATGGTGGAAGTTCATGAAGTATGTTACTCATATGAATATTAAAAAGGGTAACGCTCAAACGCTACCCTGAGGAATACTTTGATCTTGAATGAATTTATGAGAAGATGAGTGACCAATGCGTACATTAAAATAACGAACAGCTAAAAAGTTAAAAATAAAAATGGGAAGATTTCCCCTTAATCCAAAATCATACATATTACGGAGAATCCCATAACGCCAAGTTCGGTCGTATGCTTTTTCTATATCAAAGAAAAGAGAAACCACACACAAATGGTTTCTCTTAACAAAGGCATCCCTGATTTGGGACTGTAGGAATACGAGGTTATCAAGAGTGGATCGGCCCTTGCAGAATCCACTCTGCATAGGAGAAATACACTTTTCTTTCTCTAAAACATACACTAAACGAATATTAACCATGCGTTCAAAGGTCTTGCAAAAGCAGCTCGTCAGAGCAATGGGACGGTAACTCAGAGGATATGTTGCCACCTTGCCCGGCTAAAGGATTGGAATCACAATGGCTTCTCTCCAGCTGGAGGGAAAGCAATGCTCCTTCCAAACTCTGTTGAACAAAAAAAGAATGTTCGTTAGAGAGTTAGGATCTAGATGACGAAGCATCGTGTATGTGATTCCATCCGGTCCAGGGCTTGTATTGTGCGCTTGTATGAGTGTTTTTTTTAACTCAGTCATCGTAAAATTACAATTATATGGGGAAAAGGAGCGAGTAGAAAAGTTTATCGGGGTACGTTCTGCACGCCTCTTAATTTCGAGAAAACGAGAATTATAAGAGGCTGCACTCAATACACTCTGAAAAGTTTCACCCAGAATGTTAGCAATTTCTTCTGGGGAAGAAAAGACAGAGTTCGAGTGAGTGAGTGAATGTAGTGTTTTATGGCGCAAGAGCCAAATTTGGCTATACTGCGCCACACGTTTGTTAAAATAAAAACATATGTTAAAAATACACAAGAAAAAAACAATTGATATAAAAATAATTATATATATGTGCATGCCTGCATGCACATATATAAAAATAAAGTTAAAGTTAAAACAGTTTAAAAAGTCAAATCAAATATAAAAATCCAATCTTCTTTATAAAAGCAAATAGGTTTTTGGTGGGGTATTTCTCCCACCAAGTCAGGTAAAGTTAAATGTGATGAATTAAAAAAGGTGATGCGATGATTATTAAAAACAGGACAATCTATTAAAATGTGATGAACAGTGTAAGAGACATGGCATGAAGGACATTCAGGAGCACGTTCTCCAAACAACAAATGCCTGTGTGTGAAGCGAGTATGGCCAATGCGAAGACGAGTCAATTTGACATCAGTTCTTCGCAGTGGCATCACAGGCCATGCTCCTATGACAGGTTTCACAGAGTGCAGTTTGTTATCCAACTGCTGACTCCATGATTCCTGCCAGATCTTAAAAATATGATGCATGATGACGCGCTTCATATCCGATAGCGGAACTGCGCTAGCGGCAGATGGGTCGTCGCCGACTTTGCCGCGCTGTCCGCTTGCTCGTTGCCTATGATTCCTACGTGACTTGGCAGCCAGCAAAACACGATATCGAAACCCTTGCTGTACAGTCGACTCGTAATATCGAGTATTGTACATACCACTGGATGGCAGCGATCGTGGTAGTTTTCAAGCGCTTCTAGTACACTCATGCTGTCAGTATAGATGCAGTATTTACGGGGCATATTGGAGTCGATTAATTGAAGTGCACGGTAAATGGCGACAGCTTCGGCAGTGAAAATGCTGCAAGAAGTGTCGAGCCTATAACCGTGCATAATATCTTCAATCACGACTCCACAGCCAACGTAATCTGCACGTTTCGAACCATCAGTGTAGATGGTCGAATAACGACTATACTGACTGCGGTGGTAGGCGAAGACGCGTTGAAAGACGACAGGCGCTACAGTGGATTTACTGTAAGTGGCAAAAGGGTTGATATAATGGAACCGTGGCGTATTCCAAGGTTGGAATAGGAAAAGGTTCCTTTGCTGGATACGCACGTTAGGTAGGTCGAGTTCAGAAATATGAAGCTTCATCCTATCCATAAACGGCCGGATGTTAGACGGCCGTGCATCATAAAGTCTCTTCATGCTGGTACTCATATACACATTCTGCAGAGGATGTGAAGGCACGGACAAGATCTTAAAATAAAACGCAAGAGACAGCTTCCTCCGTCGAAGATCTAGAGGAAGCTGATGACAGTTAACATAGAGACTCTGCACCGGTGATGTGCGAAACGCACCCGAGCAGATTCTCAGTGCCATATGGTGGACGGGGTCAAGTTTTTGCAGAGTAGAGTTGCACGCTGATCCGTATGCAACACATCCGTAGTCGATGCGAGAGAGTACGATTGCCTGATACACTCGGAGTAATGATGTTCTATCCGCCCCCCAAGAGGTGTTTGACAACACCTTCAAGAGGTTTAAAGACTTTTCACACCTCTTCCGCAAATGTAAAATATGCGGAAGGAAAGTGAGCCGGCGGTCGAAAATTACTCCGAGGAATCGTACGTCGGGAACTACGGGAATTTGTACATCACGGATGCGTATTTCGGGGTCGGGATGAATACCCCGTTTGCGGCAAAAGTGCACGCAGCAACTCTTGCTCGCAGAAATACTATGACCGTTGGTGTCGCACCATTTTAAAATGTTGTTGACGGCAGTTTGCAACTGTCGTTCAATCATGCGCATGTCTGAACCTTCACAACTGATCTGTAGATCGTCCACGTATAGTGAAGCCTGTATAGAGGGCGATAAAACATTTAAGATGGATGAAATATGACAAATAAAAAGGGTGACACTCAAAATGCTCCCCTGAGGAACTCCCTCAGCTTGGGTAAAAGGAGCAGAGAGAGTGCCACCCAAACTCACTCTAAAAGTACGAAGATTTAAAAACTTTTTAATAAAAGTAGGCAAATTGCCTCTGAATCCAAAATTAAATAAAGTGCGAAGTATCCCATAGCGCCAAGTACGGTCATATGCCTTCTCGATATCAAAGAAAATAGAAACAAGATGATTCCTCCGGACAAAAGCGTTTCTAATTTTGCTTTCCAGCTGAATGATGTTATCGAGAGTGGACCTTCCTTTACGGAAGCCACTCTGAAACAGAGGAATGCATTTGTTCTTTTCTAACTCGTAAACGAAACGAGCGTTGACCATACGTTCCAGTGTCTTACAAAGGCAGCTCGTGAGTGCTATCGGTCGATAGCTGAGAGGGTTCTTAGGATCTTTTCCAGGTCTTAAAATGGGGATCACTATGGCTTCTTGCCATTGAGTAGGATACACCTGCTCCCTCCATATTCGGTTGAATAGGTAAAGGAGACTTACTAGTGAATCCTCGTTCAAATGGCGAAGCAATTCATAGGAATTCCATCAGGACCTGGACTAGTATTGTGGGCCGATGATAAGGCTCTCTTCAATTCAAACATGTCAAAGTCACAGTTATATGGTAAAGGTTGTCGGCACCTGAAGTTGATAGGTGTCCGCTCTAAACGATTCTTAGTCGCCTGGAATGCAGGGCTATATGAATCGGAGCTGGACACACTAGCAAATGTTTTGCCAATCAAGTTGGCCACATCTAAAGGTGACGAATACAAAGCAGTAGAAGTTTCCAATATCGGAATGTTAAAATCCCGATAAAGGCCATTCGCTGCTTTGACCTTTCTCCATAACTGTTGACTGGTAGTTGACGATGTGATTGAAGACACATACTGGATCCAAGATTCTCTCTGGCATTGACGACGTATTCTACGAGCTAACGCTTTCGCACGTTTGAACGCTATGAGATTATCAGTGGTGGGGTACCTCCTGAAAATACCCCACGCCCTCCTTTGTTCCTTTTTGGCTTGTTGGCAGGAAGCGTTCCACCATGGTTTGCACAGCTTTCGAGGGGAATTGGATGTTTTGGGAATGGCTGCATCAGCAGCATTCCGAATAGCTTCAGTGACATTGAAAACAGCTTCATCAACTGCCCAGTTCTGAACCATTGTGCCTGAGATAATCGCTAACCGTGTGAATTTATCCCAGTCTGCGCGATGAAAATGATAAGTGGGGGGACGAAAACGTGTCCCCGCACCATTAACATGCGAGACTAGGAGAGGGAAATGATCGCTGTTGTGCAGATCGTTTGCAACCTCGAAATTCAACATCGGTAGCAGAGTTGGCGAACAGATGGCTAGATCGAGGGAGTGAAATGTCCTCGTGGGTGCATGGAAATAAGTTTTCTCGTCGTTGTTCAGCAGACAGAGACAGTGATCCGAGATCAACTGTTCGATCTGTCGCCCACGAGAGTTTGTATCATCATGCCCCCACAGAGGGCTGTGTCCATTAAAGTCACCGAGCAAAATAAATGGAGCTGGCAATTGACTGACTAAATGATTCAAATCCACTTGTGGCACAACATCGTTGGGTGGTAAATAAACACAACAGACTGTGACTAAAGAATGGATGTGAATCCGTACAGCCACAGCCTGTAATGATGTGTGCAGTGTGACGACAGTACTGGGATACAGAATAGAGGTGAAGAGGCATACACCTCCGGTTGGAGATGTAGCGCCATCTACATCCCGTCGTACACAATTATAACCACGCACTTGCATTGTCATGGTACTCTTCAGAAATGTCTCCTGAAGAGCAACACATGCGGGCTGGTACGTGGATATGATGGATTTGAGATCATCGAGTCTAGTCCTCAAACCACGGCAGTTCCAGGAAATGAAAGGAGGTCATGAATTGTGCCGCACTCGCTCCTCCTCTGGAGCTAGAAGTCGAAGGGCCCGATTGAATATCCATGAGATCTTCATCGTCTTCGGAGCAATCACCGGTCAAAGTATCGTCCTCTATTTTTCGGTGGAAGTCTCTGTCAATTTTTTAGGGATCCTAGTTAAATGGGGTCTTTTTCCCTTTGACGAGCCCTGGCTCTTTGGTTTTCTTGAATCGCTCTCTGTCCTTTTTATTTTTTTAACCGGAGGTGGTGATTTGCTAATTGGCGTAGCAATCACCTTCGTTCTAGGGGGTGAATTGTTTTTTGATGGAGAATCGGACCTCCGGTTCGTGGGTGTGGATGAATCCGAGCTGGTATCTTTTTTGGAGTCACATTGGATGCACTTATCCGATGTGCTCTTTCGGGTGGCACTAGCATAGCTTTTACCAGAGACCGGCGTGCGTGACAAAACAACACGCCGTGCCTCTGGGTAGAAATTTTTTTTTTATTTTAACAGCTGTTATCTCTTTTTCCGTATCCATGTCGGACAGGAGCGTGAATACGCCGGATGCTCACCTTTACAGTTTAAACACTGTTCCTTTTTTTTACAGTCTGCGCTGTCGTGGCCCGACCCCCGCAACGAGGGCAGGTAGGCTGGCCCCGACAGACGTTTTTGAATGGCCAAATCGTTGGCACTGAAAGCAGCGCAGCGGATTTGGGATGTACGGTCGAACTGGGCATCGGATGATAGGCCATTTTAACGGTCTGTGGGAGGTCAGGCGTCGAAAAGGTCAGGATGAGGTGCTTTGTGTTCAGCACCTGTCCATCCCGCCTATCGTGATACGCCTGACATCACAGACTTTTGGGCCTTCATATTTTCTTTTATTTCCTCAGTCGACACGTTTAAGAAATCCGCTGGCGAAATTACGCCACGCGAAAAATTTAAAGTAGTATGAGGAGCCACGGTAATGTCTAAATGAGCAAGCTTTTGGAGTTTCATAAGGGCTGTCGCTGATTCGAAGATGACACTTCGAGGAACAAGTCCCCAGAGCGCATCTTACGAATTGACTTGACATCCCCAATACTGCCAGTTATAGCTTTCTCAATTAGAAAAGGTGAGACAGTGGAAAAGGTGTCAGGAGTTTTAAGATAAAAAATCTACGAAACGAATCTTGTCGCTGTTTTGTAGAAAATGTCAAAATACAATTGCTCCACTGAAGGAGAATTACTGCTGGGTTCCATGAGTGTTTTTTGTGTTCATTCCAGTACGCCTCCACCCACCATGGAGCCCAACAAGGGGAGGCAGCCCGCCGGTCATCTGACATGCGTCAGGCACGGCACTTACCTCAGAGGTGGTACTGGAGTATAGTAGTACAGGTTCGGGATGTGATCCGCCAGTTCACCCAGGGCACCCCTAACTGCAATACTAACCCTAAAGCAACCGTCTTTGGTATTCCAAAAGAACCCGTATTGGAATCCGCAGAACTAATCACCAGCCGATTGACAGGAGCGGGCTCACTCCTGCCTCCCGTCTACGGAGAAGCATGGGCCAAAGGGCACGCAACAGGAACCCCAGACTCCACTTTCCCCCGGTACGGGTCGCCGCACACGGCAAACATGCGGGTCAGACTCAAAAACCAGTCTTAACATTTCGTAATTTAAAACAAAAGAATTTTATTTTTTAAATACCCCAAAGAAATAAACCAAAAGTAAAATAGTAGAAATAATTAAACTCAAAATATCCAAAATAAAAGTAACCACAAAAAACAACCCCTAACTGAACTAAATATAACGTTAAATATGGACCTGTAACTGAAACACTAACTAAGCAAATATTTTTTTGGGTTTTTTTTTTTTTTCAAAATTCACTCGGGTACCTCGGGGACGTGGCCTCCCGTACTCACCCGAAAGTGAGCCCCTGAGGTGGAAAAGAAGAAAAGGGAAATTGGAATGGCAAGAAAAAGGGCCGAAAATAGAGAAGGTTCACTAGGGTTCCCCGGGTTCGTGAAGCCCGTGTTTACCAAAGACAGTAAACCCCTAGGGAGAAGGAAAAGATCACTAGGGCACCTCGGGAGCGTGAAACCCGTACTCACCTAAAGAAGGTGAGCCCCTGAGGGGACAGAGTTCGAGGTTTGTAAAATGGGAAGGAAAATTCCCGATTCAAAAGGTTAGCAATTTAACCTTTTTCCAAAAATGTTGTTTAATGGACGTTGAACGAAGTGAGTGAGGACAATCATTTCGGATCCAGGATTGCCTCTGACGCCGTTACTCTGCAAGCATTTGGCCTTTTTATGCCAAGAGATTCATCCGTAGTGGGATATTACGAAAGATTCCCCATAATTCCGCTGCTTCTTATACGTTGTCTGACAATTTTGAGTATTCTACCAAGGTTTGTAATGTTGAATGAATGACTTGAACTCTTTGGTATGGATAATTCAGCAGCAGTAATCAAAACATTGGTGACTTCTTTTTCAACTGTATCAAACACGGCTATCTGTCTTGACCATTGCATTAAAATCAGTAGCCAACCATTAAAAAGGAAGACTGCACGAAATATTGCAGAATATGTAGGTGGAATATTTTCCATCCGTATAGGCTTTAAAGGACACGGGGCGTGTTTACAAAAGTCAAATTAAATATAAAAATCCGGCGAGTGTGCATTGTCAAGAGGTAAAATGAAACATTCCACTCGCTCAGTACCAAGTCAGCTGGCACGTGGAAATATACTGTTTTAGTTGATTCGATAGTGGTTTCTGTTGACAAAATGAAGTGGAATGCGAATAATGTTTCGTTGTTTTTACAACTGTATCAACAGTTTCAGGCATTGTGGAACATTAAAGATAAAAATTACTGCAACAAATTGTTGAGGGATACGCGTTTAAACAACTAATGTCTGAACTGGAAGAAAATCAGTTGTTGGGGCAAATGGATAATAAGCAACTTAAGGCAAAAGTTAAGTCCATTAAAGATGTCTACAGAACGGAGTTAAATAAAATTGAGAAAAGTAAAATAGTGGATGTGAGGTAGATGACGTTTATATGCCAAAAAAACCTGGTTAACGGCATGTTTCCTGAGTGAGGTTTTGACAACAAAAGCAATCAATCAAATTTGGTAAGTTGTATTTACATTTTATTTTTAAATTTGAATACACAAAAAATATTTTAAATACATTCTTTTTAAGGCCTTTTTAATGTCCAAGTTTCTCCCATTGCCACTTTAGCAGGATTTTCTTCAGTGAAATATTTCATGAACTGTTGTCTGATCTGTATTGCTGTTCTGTTTTTTTGTTGCTGCCCAGTGAGGTCACTGGTGGCGTAAGGTGTTGGCATGTAACCTCCACTGACCATTCCGAAAGTGTTACATGGAACTCCTGTGTTAAAATCTTCTCTGTCCAGTGCATTTTGTGGCATATAGTGGCCTTATCCCAAGTCTTTCGCAAATGTTATGCAAACTGCAAGCAGCCAAAATAACTCTATCGATGGTGTCGGGTTTCAGCTCAGATTGCTTTTGAGAACACTCGAAAACGCCAGGCAAGTATGCCAAAAGCATTCTTCTGAAACTCTCCTGGCACGGGATGTGCGATAAATTTTCATGATTCATCACTTAATCCATGTTTAACTCGGCTTATAAGATCGGGTCTTAGAGGGAAAGCATCATCTCCGATAATAACATGGTCCTCAGGAAACCCAATTGTGCTTTATTTTCATTGCAATGTTCAGAGAACTATTTCTGAACACTGCACTGTCATTGGCTCTTTTTGCATCCTACATCAACGTAAAAGCAATAATCAGCATCCACCATAAAATAGTATGATGCTGTAGGTTTTTCAATAGTTGTAGTATACTGAACCTGAACCAGGAAGGTCTTTTAATAAGAACATGTTTACCAAATCGCTCCACAGCATCTAGGATTTCATTGCTCAGTATTAGAAATTCCAACGTTGGAGGAAAACCTTTTGGGATTTCAATTTTTTTTCCATTCTTCAACAGTTGTGGGTACCTGAAAATGAAATATAGTTTATAACAACTTTTTTGATACGGTATTAGTCCAGTCAGTGACGGTTTTTAATTTCCTTCTTTGTAATAGCTAATTATATATTTGTATTATATTAAGGTTTGCTTTTACATTGGAGGAATTTTGATTCAGAGGCTAATTACAAATTTTCATGAAAATAATGCTACTCTAAAACATTAGGAGTACAGTAGAAATGAGGCTCAAGTTTATAGCATGTTCTTGCCTACATTACAACGAATTATAGAAGTTTACGACGAACTGAGCCCATCTGGGCAGCGAAATTACTACAAATAAGGAGGGGACCGTAATACAGTATTTTTACTGTCATTGACTGGACTATAAATAATGAATAAAAATTAAATAAAATTATTAGTAGTTTTTGTCCTTTTCAAGTTTTTAGGATGCAAGCCAAACTGATATTGCAGAAAAGATGAGGAAGGGAACTTATTGACCAAGATGAGCCTGACATCGAATTCTTTTACTCCTCAATCATCTGAAATTATGAAACCACCTCAGCAGCCGAAAAAAGGTTTAAAAAAAGTCAGATAGTATACCAGACAAAGAAATAGCTCAAGGCTATCCAAAAATTAGATGAGATAGCAAACAAATCTACTGAGGACAAGCCCTATGACCTGTTGGCAGGTATTGTCGCATCAGAAATGCGTTAGCTACCTAATCGGGCAGCCATCCTGCTACAGCAGGAGATACAAAATTTTCACTCGTTGTAAATGTTAAACACATTGGACAATGAATCAGTTCAACATCAATATGACAATTTTCCTTCATTGCAATCTCCATTCAATAGCGTCCAACGTTTGTTCTTCAAACGAGGAAAGGACATATTAAAAAGAGCAATGATAAATACGTTTGCAAACATTTAGATTAATATATTATGTATCAAAAGCATTTCATTTTGTTCAAAATAAATTTTTAAATACAAGTTTTGAGATTGAGAAGTGTTATTTACCATCCTTTTCTATATTTCAAATCAACGTTACTTAATACAAGGGCAAAATGTTCATTCATGCAACTTTTGAAAAGTAAAAATAAGATAAAATATTTACACTTTATTAATAAATGGACAAAGCAAAATTTTTCGCAACAAATCTCCGTAAGTACATTTTTGGTAAGAACCTGGATATTGTTGTTTCTGGAACTCCCCAGAAACAGGTACTCCAAAGATTTTTTGAATACCAGTTGCTAATATCGTAAACAAGTTATTTCTAATTTTGTGGTTACTGGAATCGCCATTCTCAAAAAGAGAGAATCGTGTCCTGGCACACAAAATGAAAAACCTGGCCATTTCAGTAGCTCATCAAACTTTCACCTGTAATTCTTAACATATTTCTATAGGCTGTAGGTCTTCGTTCTTCAGCTCTTTCAGTAATTTATTGTGGATTCCATATTCAGTACGTCTTCCTACCCACGGTTTCAAACACTTTCCTCTTCTTCCGTTTCGCGTTTTGTCGTCTAATTAACTCTGGTTGGAATCACTTTTGATAGAACTAAAACTCCCGAAGAACTAATTCCAAACATTTTCAAGGCCGTTCTACTCAAACCCCACTTTTGGACAATCCAAAGATACTGTCAGTACACTTGGCCGTTTAGAATCTAAATCGCTCAAAAGCCGGTGAGTGGCGTGTAAAGTCGCGGGCAAGTCAACTTTTTCAAGAGCTTTTTTAAAAGCAGCTTTTAAGCGAAGTCGTTGAGTAACTGGGCTTTTTACGAGCTGTAAAAAAAATGGAATTGTGGCTCGAAACTTCCCCGTGCAACCCTAATCAAATATCACAAAAAATCATACATGCAGGGAAGTGGTAAAATTAAGAATCAAATTCTCTAATCAAAAATTGAAAGAAATGAGGTAAGTGAAAATAAAATTCATTTGGGGTTAATTGCGCAAAATTTCAAAATTTTGGCTAAAAAATAAAACATTTGTTAAAACGTTAAAAGTTTATAAGATTTCTGTTAAAAAAGAAAAATCTTAAAATGTATGTATATAAAAGTTAATAACAATATATGAAAAAATACAGATTGGTGGGGAAAATTCCCCACCAAGTTGAACAGGTATTAAAAAGACATTTTCTGTGTTTCGGGAGTTAAAAGTAAGGTCCCTTGGGAATAGGACTTACCATTTTCTTTCACGTAATCGGATTTGTTTCGATTTCATCTTCCACGTCGTAACAATCATTTCTTAGTCATCCGTTGTATACTCATCAGATGCCGGTTTTTTAGGTCTATGAGGATTCATTTTAATGCTATTATTGCTTCCTTCATTTTTTCAGCCTATAATTCTTTTTTTCTTTTCCTTGATCGTCATGACTAGCTAATGCTAGTTTCTTGGCATCCATCAGTGTACTGTATGGCCGAATCAGAAATGGTTGAATAACGGACTGTGATGAGGAAGTTGGTATGATTGAGGAAGATGAGTGACCATATTGTGGGTGAGTGAGTGAGTGAATTTGGGTTTTTATGGCGCAAGAGCCAAAATTGGCTATACTGCGCCACACGTTTGCCAAAACATTAAAACCATGTTAAAAAAATACACAAGAAAAATACAATGATATAAAAATAATTATATATGTGCATGCCTGCATGCACACATACAAAAAATAAAGGTAAAGATAAAACATTTTAAAAAGTCAAATTAAATATAAAAATCCAATTTTCTTCATAAAAGCAAGTAGATTTTGGTGGGGAGATTCCCCCACCAAGTCAGACAAGGTTAAAACAGATGTATGAAAAAAGGTGATGCGATGATGGTTAAAAACTGGACAATCGATTAAAATGTGATGAACAGTGTAAGAGACATGGCATGAAGGACATTCAGGAGCGCGTTCTCCAAACAACAAATGCCTGTGTGTGAAGCGAGTATGGCCAATGCGAAGACGAGTCAATTTGACATCAGTTCTTCGCATTGGCATCACAGGCCATGCTCCTATGACAGGTTTCACAGAGTGCAGTTTGTTATCCAACTGCTGACTCCATGATTCCTGCCAGATCTTAAAAATATGATGCATGATGACGCGCTTCATATCCGATAGCGGAACAGCTAGCGGCAGATGCGTCGTCGCCGACTTTGCCGCGCTGTCCGCTTGCTCGTTGCCTATGATTCCTACGTGACTTGGTAGCCAGCAAAACACGATATCGAAACCCTTGCTGTACAGTCGACTCGTAATGTCGAGTATTGTACATACCACTGGATGGCAGCGATCGTGGTAGTTTTCAAGCGCTTCTAGTACACTCATGCTGTCAGTATAGATGCAGTATTTACGGGGCATAGTGGAGTCGATTAATTGAAGTGCACGGTAAATGGCGACAGCTTCGGCAGTGAAAATGCTGCAAGAAGTGTCGAGCCTATAACCGTGCATAATATCTTCAATCACGACTCCACAGCCAACGTAATCTGCACGTTTCGAACCATCAGTGTAGATGGCCGAATAACGACTATACTGACTGCGGTGGTAGGCGAAGACGCGTTGAAAGACGACAGGCGCTACAGTGGATTTACTGTAAGTGGCAAAAGGGTTGATATAATGGAACCGTGGCGTATTCCAAGGTTGGAATAGGAAAAGGTTCCTTTGCTGGATACGCACGTTAGGTAGGTCGAGTTCAGAAATATGAAGCTTCATCCTATCCATAAACGGCCGGATGTTAGACGGCCGTGCATCATAAAGTCTCTTCATGCTGGTACTCATATACACATTCTGCAGAGGATGTGAAGGCACGGACAAGATCTTAAAATAAACGCAAGAGACAGCTTCCTCCGTCGAAGATCTAGAGGAAGCTGATGACAGTTAACATAGAGACTCTGCACCGGTGATGTGCGAAACGCACCCGAGCAGATTCTCAATGCCATATGGTGGACGGGGTCAAGTTTTTGCAGAGTAGAGTTGCACGCTGATCCGTATGCAACACATCCGTAGTCGATGCGAGAGAGTACGATTGCCTGATACACTCGGAGTAATGATGTTCGATCCGCCCCCCAAGAGGTGTTTGACAACACCTTCAAGAGGTTTAAAGACTTTTCACACCTCTTCCGCAAATGTAAAATATGCGGAAGGAAAGTGAGCCGGCGGTCGAAAATTACTCCGAGGAATCGTACGTCGGGAACTACGGGAATTTGTATATCACGGATGCGTATTTCGGGGTCGGGATGAATACCCCGTTTGCGGCAAAAGTGCACGCAGCAACTCTTGCTCGCAGAAATACTATGACCGTTGGTGTCGCACCATTTTAAAATGTTGTTGACGGCAGTTTGCAACTGTCGTTCAATCATGCGCATGTCCGAACCTTCACAACTGATCTGTAGATCGTCCACGTATAGTGAAGCCTGTATAGAGGGCGATAAAATATTTAAGATGGATGAAATATGACAAATAAAAAGGGTGACACTCAAAATACTCCCCTGAGGAACTCCCTCAGCTTGGGTAAAAGGAGCAGAGAGAGTGCCACCCAGTCTCACTCTAAAAGTACGAAGATTTAAAAACTTTTGAATAAAAGTAGGCAAATTGCCTCTGAATCCAAAATTAAATAAAGTGCGAAGTATCCCATAGCGCCAAGTACGATCATATGCCTTCTCGATATCAAAAAATAGAAACAAATGATTCCTCCGGACAAAAGCGTTTCTAATTTTGCTTTCCAGCTGAATGATGTTATCGAGAGTGGACCTTCCTTTACGGAAGCCACTCTGAAACAGAGGAATGCATTTGTTCTTTTCTAACTCGTAAACGAGACGGGCATTGACCATACGTTCTAGTGTCTTACAAAGGCAGCTCGTGAGTGCTATCGGTCGATAGCTGAGAGGGTTCTTAGGATCTTTTCCAGGTTTTAAAATGGGGATCACTATGGCTTCTTGCCATTGAGTAGGATACACCTGCTCCCTCCATATTCGGTTGAATAGGTAAAGGAGACTTACTAGTGAATCCTCGCTCAAATGGCGAAGCAATACATAGGATATTCCATCAGGACCTGGACTAGTATTGTGGGCCGATGATAAGGCTCTCTTCAATTCAAACATGTCAAAGTCACAGTTATATGGTAAAGGTTGTCGGCACCTGAAGTTGATAGGTGTCCGCTCTAAACGATTCTTAGTCGCCTGGAATGCAGGGCTATATGAATCGGAGCTGGACACACTAGCAAATGTTTTGCCAATCAAGTTGGCCACATCTAAAGGTGACGAATACAAAGCAGTAGAAGTTTCCAATATCGGAATGTTAAAATCCCGATAAAGGCCATTCGCTGCTTTGACCTTTCTCCATAACTGTTGACTGGTAGTTGACGATGTGATTGAAGACACATACTGGATCCAAGATTCTCTCTGGCATTGACGACGTATTCGACGAGCTAACGCTTTCGCACGTTTGAACGCTATGAGATTATCAGTGGTGGGGTACCTCCTGAAAATACCCCACGCCCTCCTTTGTTCCTTTTTGGCTTGTTGGCAGGAAGCGTTCCACCATGGTTTGCACAGCTTTCGAGGGGAATTGGATGTTTTGGGAATGGCTGCATCAGCAGCATTCCGAATAGCTTCAGTGACATTGAAAACTGCTTCATCAACTGCCCTGTTCTGAACCATTGTGCCTGAGATAATCGCTAACCGTGTGAATTTATCCCAGTCTGCGCGATGAAAATGATAAGTGGGGGGACGAAAACGTGTCCCCGCACCATTAACATGCGAGACTAGGAGAGGGAAATGATCGCTGTTGTGCAGATCGTTTGCAACCTCGAAATTCAACATCGGTAGCAGAGTTGGCGAACAGATGGCTAGATCGAGGGAGTGAAATGTCCTTGTGGGTGCATGGAAATAAGTTTTCTCGTCGTTGTTGAGCAGACAGAGACAGTGATCCGAGATCAACTGTTCAATCTGTCGCCCACGAGAGTTTGTATCATCATGCCCCCACAGAGGGCTGTGTCCATTAAAGTCACCGAGCAAAATAAAAGGAGCTGGCAATTGGCTGACTAATTGATTCAAATCCACTTGTGGCACAACATTGTTGGGTGGTAAATAAACACAACAGACTGTGACTAAAGAATGGACGTGAATCCGAACAGCCACAGCCTGTAATGATGTGTGCAGTGTGACGACAGTACTGGGATACAGATTAGACGTGAAGAGGCATACACCTCCGGTTGGAGATGTATCGCCATCTACATCCCGTCGTACACAATTATAACCACGCACTTGCATTGTCATGGTACTCTTCAGAAATGTCTCCTGAAGAGCAACGCATGCGGGCTGGTACGTGGATATGATGGATTTGAGATCATCGAGTCTAGTCCTCAAACCACGGCAGTTCCAGGAAATGAAGGAGGTCATTATTGTGCCGCACTCGCTCCTCCTCTGGAGCTAGAAGTCGAAGGGCCCGATTGAATATCCATGAGATCTTCATCGTCTTCGGAGCAATCTCCGGTCAATGTATCTTCCTCTATTTTTCGGTGGAAGTCTCTGGATAATTTTTTGGGGATCCTATTTAAATGGGGTTTTAGATCCCGTTGACGAGCCCTTCGGCTCTTTGGTTTTCGCGGCGAATCGCTCTCTGTCCGTGGAATTATTTTTTTTTTTTGCGCCGGAGGTGATTTGCTAATTGGCGTAGCAATCACCTTAGTTCTAGGGGGCGAAATGTTTTTTGATGGTAACAGTTACCACCGGTTTCAGTGGGTATGGATGAAATCCGAGATGCTTTTTTAGAGTCACATTGGATACACTTATCCGATGTGCTTTGCGGGTGGCACTAGCATAACTTTTACCAGAGACCGGCGTGCGTGACAAAACAACACGCCGTGCCTCTGGGTAGGAAATTTTTTTTTTATTTTGACAGATGTTATTTCTTTTTCGATAATCCAAGTCGGACAGGAGCGTGAATATGCCGGATGATCACCTTTACAGTTTAAACATTGCTCCTTCTTTTTACAATCTGCGCTGTCGTGGCCCGATTCCCCGCAACGAGGGCAGGTAGGCTGGCCCCGACAGACGTTCTTTGAATGGCCGTATCGTTGGCACTGAAAGCAGCGCAGCGGATTTGGGATGTACGGTCGAACTGGGCATCGGATGTAGGCCATTTTAACGGTCTGTGGGAGGTCAGGTGTAGAAAAGGTCAGGATGAGGTGCTTTGTGTTCAGCACCTGTCCATCCCGCCTTATCGTGATACGCCTGACATCACAGACTTTTTGGGCCTTCATATTTTCTTTTATTTCCTCAGTCGACACGTTTAAGAAATCCGCTGGCGAAATTACGCCACGCGAAAAATTTAAAGTACTATGAGGAGCCACGGTAATGTCTAAATGAGCAAGCTTTTGAGTTTCATAAGGGCTGTCGCTTGATTCGAAGATGACACTTCGAGGAACAAGTCCCCAGAGCGCATCTTACGAATCGACTTGACTTCCCCTATACTGCCAGTTATAGCTTTCTCAATTAGAAAGGGAGATATTTGTAAAGGTGTCAGGAGTTTTTATGATAAAAAAACGAAACGAATTTGAAATTCAAAATGTTGCTCCACTGAAGGAGATTTACTGCTGGGTTCCATGAGTGTTTTTTGTGTTCATTCCAGTACGCCTCCACCCACCATGGAGCCCAACAAGGGGAGGCAGCCCGCCGGTCATCTGACATGCGTCAGGCACGGCACTTACCTCAGAGGTGGTACTGGGTATAGTAGTACAGGTTCGGGATGTGATCCGCCAGTTCACCCAGGGCACCCCTAACTGCAATACTAACCCTAAAGCAACCGTCTTTGGTATTCCAAAAGAACCCGTATTGGAATCCGCAGAACTAATCACCAGCCGATTGACAGGAGCGGGCTCACTCCTGCCTCCCGTCTACGGAGAAGCATGGGCCAAAGGGCACGCAACAGGAACCCCAGACTCCACTTTCCCCGGTACGGGTCGCCGCACACGGCAAACATGCGGGTCAGACTCAAAAACCAGTCTTAACATTACGTAAATCAAAAAAAAAATTTTTGTTTTAAATACCCCAAAGAAATAAACCAAAATTAAAATAGTAGAAATAATTAAACTCAAAATATCCAAAATAAAATTAACCACAAAACAACCCCTAACTGAACTAAATATAACGTTAAATATTGACCTGTAACTGAAACACTAACTAAGCAAATATTTTTTTTTTTTTTTTTTTTTCTTTTCAAAATTCACTCGGGTACCTCGGGGACGTGGCCTCCCGTACTCACCCGAAAGTGAGCCCCTGAGGTGGAAAAGAAGGAAAGGGAAATTGGAATGGCAAGAAAAAGGGCCGAAAATAGAGAAGGTTCACTAGGGTTCCCCGGGTTCGTGAAGCCCGTGTTTACCAAAGACAGTAAACCCCTAGGGAGAAGGAAAAGATCACTAGGGCACCTCGGGAGCGTGAACCCCGTACTCACCTAAAGAAGGTGAGCCCCTGAGGGGGACCATTGTTGGAAAAAATTACCAGAACAGGTGGTTGATTGAACTGCTAGTGGATATTGTGGCGTAAAGAGCACGTTTTGCTGAAATGATGAATGTGCAGAAACACTTTTACCCCCTAGATTTGGAAAATTTGTTCTTGTGCTGTGGATATTTTTATTACAACAATCAATTTAAAACATATAGTTCATCTTTTTGCCGTTCAAACTGGTTTAACTATGCGTTTGAACTACCATTTTGAGAACGTTTAAAGTCAAAAAATTAAAAAATGTTATATTTTTATTTTTTAAAAAACTTACCTGATTTGCCCATTTTTTTTTCCACGCACGGCAAAGTGGTGTCTAATCAGCAGTTGGTGTATGAAAACATTAAAAATTTGCAAGGCTTACCCATGACCAGTGTCAAAACTGTTCAATCTCCCATTAAAGTGGGTTTATTTTACAAACAAATTTTGGAAACCCCTCTGAATTATGGGAGTTTACAGCGTCAGTCGTTCGAAAATCCACCTTGATTCGACAAGTGGCGTTTGGGAAAAGGTGCATCTTATCCATAAAGGAATGATTGTTTAGATGCCATTACGTACGTCCCAATCAAATTGTAACTTCCAGCCCAACACCCTGGTGAAAAAACGTTTAATATCCAAAATCATGGATTATTTTGAATAGGATGCCCTCTTTACAACCGAAAATTTAATTGCTCTAAAAGTCAGTTCCCCTGGTTGGGAATATGATTGTTTTGGTATTCCTTTAAAAGTGGTGCAAGCCATGAACCTGATTTTGATGGGGATTTTGTTTGAATGTAATTTGTATTTGGTACCGAAAGTGCTTCTCAAAAGAAGCCACCATTTTGAATCCAGAATTTCAATTGGGGTGTTTTGTCATGCAGATTTGGAAACTAACTCCCGAAAATCAATAGACATGTTGGTCGTGGATTTTGCCAAATTTAAGGATATTCATTTTTTCCATCGCTATAAACAGAGGGGGGAAGCAAAACGTTTTTGTTTTGATTTTTTTTCATGATTTTACTGGCTCTCAACAAACCTTTGAGTACATTGGATCAAATGAGGATTTTACTTGGACCAGTTTTTGCAAAAACAAATGTGTTTTTGCCCTAACTTTGCAAGAAATGCAAACCCCCATATGAATGGGGACGCCAAAAGTCACCACCTTTGGAACTACAAGACAGGCATTATCACCAAAATAGGCCGAGACGAGGACATGGGTTTAGTGAAATACCAAGTGTTGTCGGCGGCCTGAACGCCAAAGGTAGTTTTGACACTTGTATCAAATGTTTGGATCCCACCTCACCAAAACGTCGTAAACGATTGTCCAAAACATTCATTTTGGCTCCAAGGATGTTTTCCCAAAAGCCAATGAAGCCGTTGTGTCATCATGCCAAAAACGGAAAACCGAGGCACACAACTTCATTTGCATCCAAGATTTGCCAACCTGGACTAGTTATTATAAAAATAAAATAATAATTTACACAAAAAATCAATAATCGAAAATAAAAGAAGCAACAAAATCAAAACAATGGATGGGGAGATGAAATTTGAAAATGAAATGTATTAAATGTAATTTAAAATACAGAAGTCATGTCCCTGAAAAAGGGTTTCAGCACCTATTGGAAAATTACAATTAAGTTGGAATCACAAGGTTCAGACGTACGAATCCAGGTCTGGCTAGATCTGATATACCAGCAGAACCATTGAAATTGCGATGGCAAGAAAGAGGGCCGAAAATAGAGAAGGTTCACTAGGGTTCTTTGGTACAGGTGATTGTTTTACAAATGCAAACCCCAATTGTTGAAAATATTTTTAGTATGGTGAAAAGATTGTTGTGGTAAAAAACTGTTGGTTTTTTTTAAGGATATACTTTAAGAATGCTGTGTGCAAAACAAAAAATGTTTGTAATAATAAATAGTCAAGAACGTAGCTTCACAATGTTACCACTTGCTTTGTTGAAATGGAAAAGCAAAAACCGTCGAGACATATCTCCCAAGAGCCATAGTTTATTGGTGAGTGATGTGTAATCGTAATCCAAATTTGTGCGCCAACTTGTTTTTAAAAGAATAAAAACATTAAAAATACACTCAGAAAAATTCTCGTCAAAAAATATTTTGGTAAAAACATGCAACTGTCAGATTATGGTCAAAGAGTGAAAGTTTCATTTTAAAAACTCAAATGTTTATAAAAAACCAATTTTACTTTATAAAAGCAAATTTTTGGAGTGCAGGAGCCCATTCTTCCCGTCTTGTCATAAGGTTAAAATATTATGAAAAAAGGTGATCCGATTGGTTAAAAACTGCTCGATTAAAATGTGAAGAACAGTTAAAGACATTGCATGAAGGACATTCAGAGCTTTGGTCCAAAAACAAATTCCTGTGATGTGCAAGAGTTGACCAATCAAAAATGAGTCAAAATCAGTTCTTCGAATTGGCATCACAGTTTAATGTCATGACATATTTCAAAGTGCAGTTTGTTTTTGGAACACAACTGCTGACTCCATGATTCCTGCTGCACTTAAAAATATGATGCATGATGACGCGTAAAAATTTCATATCCGAAAAATAAATTTAGCGGCAGATTTCCATCCGTGTTTGCCGCGCTGTCCAACTTGCTCATTGCCTATGCATTCCCATTCGTGTTGGTAGCCAGAAAACACGATATCGAAACCCAGCTGTACATGAAAATTTGTCGAGTGGAGGATACCACTGCTGGCAGATTTCAGGAGTGTTTACTACCCTGAATAGTGTCAGTAAGATGAAGTATTTTTTGGGGCATAGTTTAGTCGTTTGTTTGAAGTGCACGGTAAATGGCGACAGCTTAGTTTTTGCTGTATCGATTGTCGAGACCTATAACCGAAATATCTTCAAACGACTCAAGCCATGTAATGGACGTTTGAACCATTGTAGATGACCGAATAACGACTATACTGGCTGCGGTGGTTGAATAGAAAATGGAGACGTTTCAGGCGCTAGAAGAAAAAGAATCTGATATAAGGTGAGTGAGTGAGTGAATGTGGGTTTTTATGGCGCAAGAGCCAAAATTGGCTATACTGCGCCACACGTTTGTTAAAATATATAAAACCATGTAAAAATACACATGAAAAATACAATTACATAAAAATAATTATATATATGTGCATGCCTGCATGCACATATATAAAAAAAAAAGTTAAAGTTAAAACATTTTAAAAAGTCAAATTAAATATAAAAATCCAATTTTCTTTATAAAAGCAAATAGATTTTGGTGGGGAGATTCCCCACCAAGTCAGATAAGGTTAAAATAGATGATGAAAAAAGGTGATGCGATGATGGTTAAAAACTGGACAATCGATTAAAATGTGATGAACAGTGTAAGAGACATGGCATGAAGGACATTCAGGAGCACGTTCTCCAAACAACAAATGCCTGTGTGTGAAGCGAGTATGGCCAATGCGAAGACGAGTCAATTTGACATCAGTTCTTCGCATTGGCATCACAGGCCATGCTCCTATGACAGGTTTCACAGAGTGCAGTTTGTTATCCAACTGCTGACTCCATGATTCCTGCCAGATCTTAAAAATATGATGCATGATGACGCGCTTCATATCCGATAGCGGAACAGCTAGCGGCAGATGCGTCGTCGCCGACTTTGCCGCGCTGTCCGCTTGCTCGTTGCCTATGATTCCTACGTGACTTGGTAGCCAGCAAAACACGATATCGAAACCCTTGCTGTAGAGTCGACTCGTAATGTCGAGTATTGTACATACCACTGGATGGCAGCGATCGTGGTAGTTTTCAAGCGCTTCGAGTACACTCATGCTGTCAGTATAGATGCAGTATTTACGGGGCATAGTGGAGTCGATTAATTGAAGTGCACGGTAAATGGCGACAGCTTCGGCAGTGAAAATGCTGCAAGAAGTGTCGAGCCTATAACCGTGCATAATATCTTCAATCACGACTCCACAGCCAACGTAATCTGCACGTTTCGAACCATCAGTGTAGATGGCCGAATAACGACTATACTGACTGCGGTGGTAGGCGAAGACGCGTTGAAAGACGACAGGCGCTACAGTGGATTTACTGTAAGTGGCAAAAGGGTTGATATAATGGAACCGTGGCGTATTCCAAGGTTGGAATAGGAAAAGGTTCCTTTGCTGGATACGCACGTTAGGTAGGTCGAGTTCAGAAATATGAAGCTTCATCCTATCCATAAACGGCCGGATGTTAGACGGCCGTGCATCATAAAGTCTCTTCATGCTGGTACTCATATACACATTCTGCAGAGGATGTGAAGGCACGGACAAGATCTTAAAATAAAACGCAAGAGACAGCTTCCTCCGTCGAAGATCTAGAGGAAGCTGATGACAGTTAACATAGAGACTCTGCACCGGTGATGTGCGAAACGCACCCGAGCAGATTCTCAATGCCATATGGTGGACGGGGTCAAGTTTTTGCAGAGTAGAGTTGCACGCTGATCCGTATGCAACACATCCGTAGTCGATGCGAGAGAGTACGATTGCCTGATACACTCGGAGTAATGATGTTCGATCCGCCCCCCAAGAGGTGTTTGACAACACCTTCAAGAGGTTTAAAGACTTTTCACACCTCTTCCGCAAATGTAAAATATGCGGAAGGAAAGTGAGCCGGCGGTCGAAAATTACTCCGAGGAATCGTACGTCGGGAACTACGGGAATTTGTATATCACGGATGCGTATTTCGGGGTCGGGATGAATACCCCGTTTGCGGCAAAAGTGCACGCAGCAACTCTTGCTCGCCGAAATACTATGACCGTTGGTGTCGCACCACTTTAAAATGTTGTTGACGGCAGTTTGCAACTGTCGTTCAATCATGCGCATGTCCGAACCTTCACAACTGATCTGTAGATCGTCCACGTATAGTGAAGCCTGTATAGAAGGCGATAAAACATTTAAGATGGGTGAAATATGACAAATAAAAAGGGTGACACTCAAAATACTCCCCTGAGGAACTCCCTCAGCTTGCAAAAAGAGCAGAGAGAGTGCCACCCAGTCTCACTCTAAAAGTACGAAGACATTTAAAAACTTTTGAATAAAAGTAGGCAAATTGCCTCTGAATCCAAAATTAAATAACGTGCGAAGTATCCCATAGCGCCAAGTACGGTCATATGCCTTCTCGATATCAAAGAAAATAGAAACAAGATGATTCCTCCGGACAAAAGCGTTTCTAATTTTGCTTTCCAGCTGAATGATGTTATCGAGAGTGGACCTTCCTTTACGGAAGCCACTCTGAAACAGAGGAATGCATTTGTTCTTTTCTAACTCGGTAAACGAAACGAGCGTTGACCATACGTTCCAGTGTCTTACAAAGGCAGCTCGTGAGTGCTATCGGTCGATAGCTGAGAGGGTTCTTAGGATCTTTTCCAGGTTTTAAAATGGGGATCACTATGGCTTCTTGCCATTGAGTAGGATACACCTGCTCCCTCCATATTCGGTTGAATAGGTAAAGGAGACTTACTAGTGAATCCTCGTTCAAATGGCGAAGCAATTCATAGGATATTCCATCAGGACCTGGACTAGTATTGTGGGCCGATGATAAGGCTCTCTTCAATTCAAACATGTCAAAGTCACAGTTATATGGTAAAGGTTGTCGGCACCTGAAGTTGATAGGTGTCCGCTCTAAACGATTCTTAGTCGCCTGGAATGCAGGGCTATATGAATCGGAGCTGGACACACTAGCAAATGTTTTGCCAATCAAGTTGGCCACATCTAAAGGTGACGAATACAAAGCAGTAGAAGTTTCCAATATCGGAATGTTAAAATCCCGATAAAGGCCATTCGCTGCTTTGACCTTTCTCCATAACTGTTGACTGGTAGTTGACGATGTGATTGAAGACACATACTGGATCCAAGATTCTCTCTGGCATTGACGACGTATTCGACGAGCTAACGCTTTCGCACGTTTGAACGCTATGAGATTATCAGTGGTGGGGTACCTCCTGAAAATACCCCACGCCCTCCTTTGTTCCTTTTTGGCAGGAAGCGTTCCACCATGGTTTGCACAGCTTTCGAGGGGAATTGGATGTTTTGGGAATGGCTGCATCAGCAGCATTCCGAATAGCTTCAGTGACATTGAAAACTGCTTCATCAACTGCCCTGTTCTGAACCATTGTGCCTGAGATAATCGCTAACCGTGTGAATTTATCCCAGTCTGCGCGATGAAAATGATAAGTGGGGGGACGAAAACGTGTCCCCGCACCATTAACATGCGAGACTAGGAGAGGGAAATGATCGCTGTTGTGCAGATCGTTTGCAACCTCGAAATTCAACATCGGTAGCAGAGTTGGCGAACAGATGGCTAGATCGAGGGAGTGAAATGTCCTCGTGGGTGCATGGAAATAAGTTTTCTCGTCGTTGTTCAGCAGACAGAGACAGTGATCCGAGATCAACTGTTCAATCTGTCGCCCACGAGAATTTGTATCATCATGCCCCCACAGAGGGCTGTGTCCATTAAAGTCACCGAGCAAAATAAATGGAGCTGGCAATTGGCTGACTAAATTGATTCAAATCCACTTGTGGCACAACATCGTTAGGTGGTAGATAAACACAACAGACTGTGACTAAAGAATGGATGTGAATCCGTACAGCCACAGCCTGTAATGATGTGTGCAGTGTGACGACAGTACTGGGATACAGATTAGACGTGAAGAGGCATACACCTCCGGTTGGAGATGTATCGCCATCTACATCCCGTCGTACACAATTATAACCACGCACTTGCATTGTCATGGTACTCTTCAGAAATGTCTCCTGAAGAGCAACGCATGCGGGCTTGTACGTGGATATGATGGATTTGAGTTCATCGAGTCTAGTCCTCAAACCACGGCAGTTCCAGGAAATGAAGGAGGTCATTAATGTGCCGCACTCGCTCCTCCTCTGGAGCTAGAAGTCGAAGGGCCCGATTGAATATCCATGAGATCTTCATCGTCTTCGGAGCAATCTCCGGTCAATGTATCGTCCTCTATTTTACGGTGAAAGTCTCTGGATAATTTTTTTGGGGATCCTAGTTAAATGGGGTTTTAGATCCCGTTGACGAGCCCTTCGGCTCTTTGGTTTTCGCGGCGAATCGCTCTCTGTCCTTTGAATTATTTTTTTTTTTTAACCGGAGGTGGTGATTTGCTAATTGGCGTAGCAATCACCTTCGTTCTAGGGGGTGAAATGTGTTTAGATGGAACAATTACCTCCGGTTCAGTGGGTGTTGATGAAACCGAGCTGTTGTCTTTTTTAGAGTCACATTGGATACACTTATCCGATGTGCTCTTGCGGGTGGCACTAGCATAACTCTTACCAGAGACCAGCGTGCGTGATAAAACAACACGCCGTGCCTCTGGGTAGGAAATTTTTTCTTTTATTTTGACAGATGTTATTTCCTTTTCGATAATCCAAGTCGGACAGGAGCGTGAATATGCCGGATGATCACCTTTACAGTTTAAACATTGCTCCTTCTTTTTACAATCTGCGCTGTCGTGGCCTACCTCCCCGCAACGAGGGCAGGTAGGCTGGCCCCGACAGACGTTCTTCGAGTGGCCGTATCGTTGGCACTGAAAGCAGCGCAGCGGATTTGGGATGTACGGTCGAACTGGGCATCGTATGTAGGCCATTTTAACGGTCTGTGGGAGGTCAGGTGTAGAAAAGGTCAGGATGAGGTGCTTTGTGTTCAGCACCTGTCCATCCCACCTGATCGTGATACGCCTGACATCACAGACTTTTTGGGCCTTCATATTTTCTTTTATTTCCTCAGTCGACACGTTTAAGAAATCCGCTGGCGAAATTACGCCACGCGAAAAATTTAAAGTACTATGAGGAACCACGGTAAGTCTAAATGAGCAAGCTTTTACGTAGTTTTATAAGGGCTGTCGCTTGATTCGAAGATGACACTTCGAGGAACAAGTCCCCAGAGCGCATCTTACGAATTGACTTGACTTCCCCTATACTACCAGTTATGGCTTTCTCAATTAGAAAAGGTGAGATATTAGTAAAAGTGTCAGGAGTTTTTAGAATAAAAAAACGAAACGAATCAGAAAATTTACGTTAAAATGGTGCTCCACTGAAGGAGATTTTACTGCTGGGTTCCATGAGTGTTTTTTTGTGTTCATTCCAGTACGCCTCCACCCACCATGGAGCCCAACAAGGGGAGGCAGCCCGCCGGTCAGCTGACATGCGTCAGGCACGGCACTTACCTCAGAGGTGGTACTGGAGTATAGTATTACAGGTTCGGGATGTGATCCGCCAGTTCACCCAGGGCACCCCTAACTGCAATACTAACCCTAAAGCAACCGTCTTTGGTATTCCAAAAGAACCCGTATTGGAATCCGCAGAACTAATCACTAGCCGATTGACAGGAGCGGGCTCACTCCTGCCTCCCGTCTACGGAGAAGCATGGGCCAAAGGGCACGCAACAGGAACCCCAGACTCCACTTTCCCCGGTACGGGTCGCCGCACACGGCAAACATGCGGGTCAGACTCAAAAACCAGTCTTAACATTACGTAAAAAAAAAAGTAAAATTCATTTTTTTAAATACCCCAAAGAAATAAACCAAAATAAAATAGTAGAAATAATTAAACTCAAAATATCCAAAATAAAATTAACCACAAAACAACCCCTAACTGAACTAAATATAACGTTAAATATTGACCTGTAACTTAAACACTAACTAAGCAAATATTTTTTTGGGTTTTTTCTTTCTTTTCAAAATTCACTCGGGTACCTCGGGGACGTGGCCTCCCGTACTCACCCGAAAGTGAGCCCCTGAGGTGGAAAAGAAGAAAAGGGAAATTGGAATGGCAAGAAAAAGGGCCGAAAATAGAGAAGGTTCACTAGGGTTCCCCGGGTTCGTGAAGTCCGTGTTTACCAAAGACAGTAAACCCCTAAACCCGTTCCATAGTTGTTTAGTGGACGTTGACGAAGTGAGTGAGGACACATATCGGATCCAGGATTGCCTCTGACGCCTTACTCTGCGAGCATTTGCTTTTGCCTTTTTGAATGCCAAGAGATTCTCCGTAGTGGGATATCTACGAAAGATTCCCCATAACTTCCGCTGCTTCTTATACGCTGTCTGACAATGAGTATTCTACCAAGGTTTGTAATGTTGGAATGAATGACTTGAACTCTTTGGTATGGATAATTCAGCAGCAGTAATCAAAACATTGGTGACTTCTTGTACAGCTGTATCAACACTTTCTGTCTTGACCATTGCATCAGTTATCACAGCCAACTGTGTGAAAAGGGCCCAGACTGCACGACGATAAGAATATGTAGGTGGAAAGGTTTTTCCATCCGTATAGGCTGAAGTACACGGGGCGTGTTTACAAGCTACAAGCCGGCGAGTAAGAAGCCGGCGAGTGTGCTAGTTGTCAAGTACACATAAACATTCCACTCGCTCAGTAGCCAAGTAGCTGGCACGTGGAAATATACTGTTTTAGTTGATTCGTAGTGGTTTCCTGTTGACAAAATGAAGTGGAATGCGAATAACATTTCGTTGTTTTTACAACTGTATCAACAGTTTCCGACATTGTGGAACATTAAAGATAAAAATTACTGCAACAAATTGTTGAGGGATACGGTGTTTAAACAACTAATGTCTGAACTGGAAGAAAATCAGTTGTTGGGGCAAATGGATAATAAGCAACTTAAGGCAAAAGTTAAGTCCATTAAAGATGTCTACAGAACGGAGTTAAATAAAATTGAGAAAAGTAAAAAGAGTGGATGTGAGGTAGATGACGTTTATGTGCCAAAAATAACCTGGTTCAACGAAGCATGTTTCCTGAGTGAGGTTTTGGCAACAAGAAGCAATCAATCAAATTTGGTAAGTAAATGTATTTACATTTTATTTTTAAATTTGATTACAAAAAATATTTTAAAAACATTCTTTTTAAGGCCTTTTTAGTCCAAGTTTCTCCCATTGCCAGGGTAGAGGATTTTCTTCAGTGAAATATTTCATGAACTGTTGTCTGATCTGTATTGCTGTTCTGTTTGGATTGTTGCTGCCCAGTGAGGTCACTGGTCGTAAGGTGTTGGCATGTAACCTCCACTGACCAGGTGTTACTTCTCCTGTGTTAAAATCTTCTCTGTCCAGTGCATTTTGTGGCATATAGTGGCCTGGGGAAGTCTTTCGCAACCAGTTATGCAAACTGCAAGCAGCCAAAATAACCTTATCGATGGTGTCGGGTTTCAGCTCAATTGCTTTTGAGAACACTCGAAAACGCCAGGCAAGTATGCCAAAAGCATTCTCTGAAACTCTCCTGGCACGGGATGTGCGATAATTTTCTCTTCATCACTTAATCCATGTTTACTGAAAGGCTTCATAAGATCGGGTCTTAGAGGGAAAGCATCATCTCCGATAATAACATGGTCCTCAGGAAACCCAATTGCTTTATTTTTCATTGCAATGTTCAGAGAACTATTTCTGAACACTGCACTGTCATTGGCTCTTCCATTTCCTCCTACATCAACGTAAGTGAAGCAATAATCAGCATCCACCATAGCAAATAGTATGATGCTGTAGGTTTTCTTATAGTTGTAGTATACTGAACCTGAACCAGGAGGTCTTTTAATAAGAACATGTTTACCATCAATCGCTCCACAGCATCTAGGGAAATTCCAACGTTGGAGGAAAACCTTTTCAATTTTTTTCCATTCTTCAACAGTTGTGGGTACCTGAAAATGAAATATAGTTTATAACAACTTTTTTGATACGGTATTAGTCCAGTCAGTGACGGTTTTTAATTTCCTTCTTTGTAATAGCTAATTATATATTTGTATTATATTAAGGTTTGCTTTTACATTGGGGAATTTTGATTCAGAGGCTAATTACAAATTTTCATGAAAATCAATGCTACTCTAAAACATTAGGAGGTACAGTAGAAATGAGGCTCAAGTACGAATTATAGCATGTTCTTGCCTACATTACAACGAATTATAGAAGTTACGACGAACTGAGCCCATCTGGGCAGCGAAATTACTACGAAATAAGGAGGGGACCGTAATACAGTATTTTTACTGTCATTGACTGGACTATAAATAATGAATAAAAATTAAATAAAATTATTAGTAGTTTTTGTCCTTTTTTAGGATGCAAGCCAAACTGATATTGCAGAAAAAGATAAGGAAGGGAACTCTATTGACCAAGATGAGCCTGACATCGGGGAGAAATCACTCCTCAATCATCTGAAATTATGAAGCCACCTCAGCAGCCGAAAAAAGGTTTAAAAAATCAGATAGTATACCAGACAAAGACATAGCTCAAGATATCCAAAAATTAGATGAGATAGCAAACAAATCTACTGAGGACAAGCCCTATGACCTGTTGGCAGGTATGTCGCATCAGAAATGCGTCAGCTACCTAATCGGGCAGCCATCCTGCTACAGCAGGAGATACAAAATTGTATCACTCGTTGTAAGTTAAACACATTGGACAATGAATCAGTTCAACATCAATATGACAATTTTCCTTCATTGCAATCTCCTCAATCAATAGCGTCCGTTTGTTCTTCAAACGAGGAAGAGGACATATTAAAAAGAGCAATGATAAATACGTTTGCAAACATTTAATTAATATATTATGTATCAAAAGCATTTCATTTTGTTCAAAATAAATTTTTAAATACAAGTTTTGAGATTGAGAAGTGTATATTTACCATCCTTTTCTATATTTCAAACCAACGTTACTTAATACAAAGGGCAAAATGTTCATTCATGCAACTTTTGAAAATAAAAATAAGATAAAATATTTACACTTACATTAATAAATGGACAAAGCACGCAACAAATCTCCGTAAGTACATGTGGTAAGAACCTGGATATTGTTGTTTCTGGAACTCGAAACAGGTACTCCAAAGATTTAAACGAATCACCAGTTGCTAAATATCGTAAAATTTCTAATTTTGTGGTTACTGGAATCGCCATTCTCATTGTCGTGTCCTGCTTTGACAACTTTCCGCGAACCATTTCCAGTAGCTCATCAAACTGTTCACCTGTAATTCTTAACATATTTCTATAGGCTGTATGGTCTTCGTTCTTCAGCTCTTTCAGTAATGTATGTGATGCACCATATTCAGTACGTCTTCCTACCCACGGTTTTACCCACACTTTTTCCTCTTCTTCCGTTTCGCGTTTTGTCGTCTAATTAACTCTTTTTAATCACTTTTGATAGAACTAAAACTCCCGATAGAACTAATTCCTCCGACATTTTCAAGACCGTTCTACTCGTTGCTTCTGGACAATCCACAAGCTACTGTCAGTACACTTGGCTAGTTTACAATCTAAATCGCTCAAAAGCCGGTGAGTGGCGTGTAAAGTCGCGGGCAGAGTCAACTTTTTCAAGAGCTTTTTTAAAAGCAGCTTTTAAGCGAGTCGTTGAGTACACTGGGCTAGTTTACAAACTGCTTGTAAAAAAGCCGGCTTGTAGCTTGTAAACTCGCCCCGTGTACTTGACCCTTATCAGAATCGTCAGAAAGGATAACAGGGAAGTGGTCACTATTATAGAGGTCCTTCTCTACTGACAAATATAAATGAGGTAAGTGAGTGAGTGAGTGAATTTTGGGGTTAATTGCGCAAGAGCCAATTTTGGCTAAACTGCGCCAAACATTTGTTAAAACGTTAAAAGTTTATAAGATTTCTGTTAAAAAAAAATTTAAAATCTTAAAATGTATGTATATAAAAGTTAATAACAATATATGTAAAAATACAGATTGGTGGGGAAAATTCCCCACCAAGTTGGACAGGTATTAAAAAAAAGTCATTTTCTGTGTTTCGTTGGAGTTAAAAGTAATGGTCCCTTGTAATAGGACTTACCATTTTCTTTCACGTAATCGGGATTTGTTTCGATTTCATCTTCCACGTCGTAGACAATCATTTCTTCCTCATCCGTTGTATACTCATCAGATGCCGGTTTTTAGGTCTATGAGGATTCATTTTAATGTCTATTATTGCTTCCTTCATTTTTTTCAGTAATTCTTTTTTTTTTTTTTTTCCTTGATCGTGCTAATGCTAGTTTCTTGGCATCCTGTACTGTATTAGAATCAGAGGGTGGTTGAATAACGGACTGTGATGAGGAAGTTGGTATGATTGAGGAAGATGATTCAATAGGGGTGACCATATTGTTGGGTGAGTGAGTGAATTTGGGTTTTTATGGCGCAAGAGCCAAAATTGGCTAAACTGCGCCACACGTTTGTTAAAATATTAAAACTAGGTGAAAAATACACAAGAAAAATACAATGATATAAAAATAATTATATATGTGCATGCCTGCATGCACATATATAAAAAAATAAAGGTAAAGATAAAACATTTTAAAAAGTCAAATGAAATATAAAAATCCAATTTTCTTCATAAAAGCAAATAGATTTTGGTGGGGAGATTCCCCCCACCAAGTCAGATAAGGTTAAAACAGATTTATGAAAAAAGGTGATGCGATGATGGTTAAAAACGGGACAATCGATTAAAATGTGATGAACAGTGTAAGACACATGGCATGAAGGACATTCAGGAGCGCGTTCTCCAAATAACAAATGCCTGTGAGTGAAGCGATTATGACCAATGCGAAGACGAGTCAATTTGACATCAGTTCTTCGCAGTGGCATCAAAGGCCATGCTCCTATGACAGGTTTCACAGAGTGCAGTTTGTTATCCAACTGCTGACTCCATGATTCCTGCCAGATGTTAAAAATATGATGCATGATGACGCGCTTCATATCCGATAGCGGAACAGCTAGCGGCAGGTGCGTCGTCGCCGACTTTGCCGCGCTGTCCGCTTGCTCGTTGCCTATGATTCCTACGTGACTTGGCAGCCAGCAAAACACGATATCGAAACCCTTGCTGTACAGTCGACTCGTAATGTCGAGTATCGTACATACCACTGGATGGCAGCGATCGTGGTAGTTTTCAAGCGCTTCGAGTACACTCATGCTGTCAGTATAGATGCAGTATTTACGGGGCATATTGGAGTCGATTAATTGAAGTGCACGGTAAATGGCGACAGCTTCGGCAGTGAAAATGCTGCAAGAAGTGTCGAGCCTATAACCGTGCATAATATCTTCAATCACGACTCCACAGCCAACGTAATCTGCACGTTTCGAACCATCAGTGTAAATGGCCGAATAACGACTATACTGACTGCGGTGGTAGGCGAGTGAGTGAGTGAGTTTGGGGTTTTTGGCGCAAGAGCCAAACCTGGCTATACTGCGCCAAACGTTTGTTTAAAGAGTATAAAACCATGTAAAAATACATATGAAAAATACAATTACATAAAAAGAAATTTGATATATGTGCATGCCTGCATGCACATATATAAAATAAAGGTAAAGTTAAAACATTTTAAAAAGTCAAATTAAATATAAAAATCAATTTTCTTTATGAAAGCAAAGAGATTTTGGTGGGAGATCCCCCCCCACCAAGTCAGATAAGGTTAAAACAGATTTATGAAAAAAGGTCATGCGATGAGTATTAAAAACGGGACAATCTATAATAATGTGATGAACAGTGTAAGAGACATGGCATGAAGGACATTCAGGAGCACGTTCTCCAAACAACAAATGCCTGTGTGTGAAGCGAGTATGGCCAATGCGAAGACGAGTCAATTTGACATCAGTTCTTCGCATTGGCATCACAGGCCATGCTCCTATGACAGGTTTCACAGAGTGCAGTTTGTTATCCAACTGCTGACTCCATGATTAATGCCAGATCTTAAAAATATGATGCATGATGACGCGCTTCATATCCGATAGCGGAACAGCTAGTGAGTGAGTGATTTTGGGGTTATTGGCGCAAGAGCCAATTTTGGCTAAACTGCGCCAAACATTTGTTAAAACGTTAAAAGTTTAAAAAAATTTTTACCAGAAATATTATAAAATTTTAAAATTTATAGATATAAAAGTTAATAACAAAGATGTTAAAATACAGATTGGTGGGGAGAATTCCCCACCAAGTTGGACAGGTATTGAAAAAAAAAAAAAGTTATTTTCTGTGTTTCGTGGGAGTTAAAAGTAATTGTCCCTTGTAATAGGTCTTACCATTTTCTTTCACGTAATCGGGATTTGATTCGATTTCATCTTCCACGTCGTAGACAATCATTTCTTCCTCATCCGATGTAGACTCATCAGATGCCGGTTTTTTAGGTCTATGAGGATTCATCTTAATGTCTACTATTGCTTCCTTCATTTTTTTAGTAATTCCTTTTTTCTTTTCCTTGAGCGTGCTTTTGCTAGTTTCTTGGCATCCGGTACTTTATAAGAATCAGAGGGTGGTGGAATAACGGACTGGGATGAGGAAGATGCAGCAGAGATAGATAAACTATTAGAAGTGGTGGGAGTAGTATCTATTACAGAATTAGGAGGTGAAGATTGTGAAGGAGATGCAACTGTAACAGAAGATGTGGATGGTACGAGTTCTGCCTGAGTTGATGTAGAAGATTTAATAACTTCAGGGATTGAGGGAGACATAATAGGTTTCGAAATGGTTATTAATGGTTGTAGTAATTGTAAAGGTGGGCATACTATTTTTTGTAATCGTTTCATCAGTTTGTGAGGAATTATTAACAGTTATGGATTTGGCAACTTGAGCGTAAGTTTGAGATGGTTGTGGGGTTATAAATTTTCGGGCTTCAATATAGGATATGTTTCTGTTGGTTTTTATTGTTTGGATCTCTTTCTCTATTTTCCATTTGGGACATAATTTAGAATCAGCGGAATGAGGCTGTGAACAATTGACGCATTTCTGCTCTAAAGTGCAATCTGAGGACGCATGTCCAACAGATGCACATCTAGAGCACGTCAATTGTCCTCGGCAGGCAGTTTGTGAGTGTCGAACCTCTGGCACTTGAAACAGCGCAGAGGATTCGGAATATATGGACGGATTTTACAGTTTAAATAACCAGCTTTTATTGTTTGAGGTAGTGTGGGGCTAGTAAATGTCAAAATTAAATGTTTCGTGGGAATAATGGTAGAGTTCTTTTTTTTGTGATTCTCCTGACCTGAGTGACACCCTGACCAGAGAAACCTTCAAGTATCTCTGAATCAGAAGTGCCCAACAAGTCAGGTTCAGAGATAACACCACGACAGGAATTTAGGCTTTTATGCGGAAATACAGTGACAGGGCTATTAAGAAATGATTTCGCAAGAAGAAAGGACTTAGTTTGTAAAGCTGACGTAGTTTCTATTAGCAGATCCCCGGAACGCAAACGTTTGACGGATTTCGGTTCACCACCAATTCCTATTAGAGCCTTTTGTATAGCAAAAGGCGATTTTATCGACATATCATTATTTGGAAGAGAAACAATAAGAAAACGTGTATGTAAGGAAATCTGTTCAATGTTTAAGTGAGTTGGAGAGGGTGGGTTGGGGGTTTTAAAAGATGCGTTTTGAATTTTTTTCTTAATTTGACTTATTTTGAAATTTTTTTTTTGAAAGGAGGAGGAGAATTCCTTTTGATTTTCAGAGGACCAGTTTGGCAGGGCTTGTCCTAGAGTCAGCAACCAGTAGTGGCCTCGGAAGAGCCCCCCACTGCAATGCAGGACCCCATCCAGGCACCATTTGGAACTACAAAACAGGCGGGATTATACACCAGCTGATAGAGCAGCCAGGACATGCTGGTTAGGCTGTCCCGGGCTCCTGTACTATCTGGCGGCCTGAGACGCAAAACTCAGCTTTTCTCCTGTACCCTCTACATGGCCGCCTCCTCCAAGACCCCACCTCACTAGTCCAAAGGTCCTCAAAAGTTCAAAACCCCGCTCCAAGTGCCAGATTTTCCAGGAAGCAGTCCGTTGTGTCATCATACCAAAAGTGAAAAAACATCAGACACAACTTCATTCCACTCAGTCCTGGTCTGCCACAGGACTTCGTGGCAGAAAAATAAAGATAAGAAGTTGAACACAAAAAAAAATCAAGAATCGAACATAAAAGAAGCAACAAAATCAAAACATTGAAAGAAATTGAAGCAAATCAAATGAAAAGAACGTAATATAAAATGCAAACCATAATACGGCAGTAAAAAAATATCAATTTTTATACTAGAAAAGAATTAAATTGGGACAATGTCCATTGTCCAATGTAGGTCTGTGGTCTGGACGTGAAAAGAAGAAAAGGGAAATTGGAGTGGCAAGAAAAAGGGCCGAAAATAGAGAAGGATCACTAGGGTTCCCCGGGTTAC
Organism: Trichonephila clavipes; assembly: GCA_019973935.1. Classification (NCBI taxonomy): domain Eukaryota; kingdom Metazoa; phylum Arthropoda; class Arachnida; order Araneae; family Nephilidae; genus Trichonephila; species Trichonephila clavipes. Next base: position 20,689 of record BMAU01015664.1, on the reverse strand, counting down.
TGAAGTCCGTGTTTACCAAAGACAGTAAACCCCTAGGAGAAGGAAAAGATCACTAGGGCACCTCGGGAGCTTGAAACCCGTACTCACCTAAAGAAGGTGAGCCCCTGAGGGGAGCGGAACAGCTAGCGGCAGATGCGTCGTCGCCGACTTTGCCGCGCTGTCCGCTTGCTCGTTGCCTATGATTCCTACGTGACTTGTTAGCCAGCAAAACACGATATCGAAACCCTTGCTGTAGAGTCGACTCGTAATGTCGAGTATTGTACATACCACTGGATGGCAGCGATCGTGGTAGTTTTCAAGTGCTTCGAGTACACTCATGCTGTCAGTATAGATGCAGTATTTACGGGGCATAGTGGAGTCGATTAATTGAAGTGCACGGTAAATGGCGACAGCTTCGGCAGTGAAAATGCAGCAAGAAGTGTCGAGCCTATAACCGTGCATAATATCTTCAATCACGACTCCACAGCCAACGTAATCTGCACGTTTCGAACCATCTGTGTAAATGGTCGAATAATTACTATACTGACTGCGATGGGAGGCGAAGACGCGTTGAAAGACGACAGGCGCTACAGTGGATTTACTGTAAGTGGCAAAAGGGTTGATATAAGGGAACCGTGGCGTATTCCAAGGTTGGAATAGGAAAAGGTTCCTTTGCTGGATATGCACGTTAGGTAGGTCGAGTTCAGAAATATGAAGCTTCATCCTATCCATAAACGGCCGGATGTTAGACGGCCGTGCATCATAAAGTCTCTTCATGCTGGTACTCATATACACATTCTGCAGAGGATGTGAAGGCATGGACAAGATCTTAAAATAATACGCAAGAGACAGCTTCCTCCGTCGAAGATCTAGAGGAAGCTGATGACAGTTAACATAGAGACTCAGCACCGGTGATGTTCGAAACGCACCCGAGCAGATTCTCAGTGCCATATGGTGGAGGGGGTCAAGTTTTTGCAGAGTAGAGTTGCACGCTGATCCGTATACAACACATCCGTAGTCGATGCGAGAGAGTATGATTGCCTGATACACTCGGAGCAATGATGTTCGATCCGCCCCCCAAGAGGTGTTTGACAACACCTTCAAGAGGTTTAAAGACTTTTCACACCTCTTCCGCAAATGTAAAATATGCGGAAGGAAAGTGAGCCGGCGGTCGAAAATTACTCCGAGGAATCGTACGTCGGGAACTACGGGAATTTGTACAGCACGGATGCCTATGTCGGGGTCGGAATGAATACCCCGTTTGCGGCAAAAGTGCACGCAGCAACTCTTGCTCGCAGAAATACTATGACCGTTGGTGTAGCACCATTTTAAAATGTTGTTGACGGCAGTTTGCAACTGTCGTTCAATCATGTGCATATCTGACCTTTCACAACTGATCTGCAAGTCGTCGACATAAAAAGAAGCCTGTATAGAGGGCGATAAAATATTTAAGATGGGTGAAATATGACAAATAAAAAGGGTGACACTCAGAATACTTCCCTGAGGAACTCCCTCAGCTTGCAAAAAAGAAGCAGAGAGAGTGTCACCCAAACGAACTTTAAAAGTGCGTACATTTAAAAAATTTTGAATGAAAATAGGTAAATTTTCACGAAAACCAAAGTTAAAAAGAGTGCGGAGTATTCCATAGCGTCAAGTACGGTCATATGCCTTATCGATATCAAAGAAAATAGAAACAAGATGATTCCTCCGGACAAATGCATTTCTAACTTTATTTTCAAGCATGATAATATTGTCGAGAGTGGATCTTCCTTTACGAAAGCCACTCTGAAACAGAGGAATGCATGGGTTCTTTTCTAACTGGTAAACGAGACGTGCATTGACCATACGTTCTAGTGTCTTACAAAGGCAGCTCGTGAGTGCTATCGGTCGATAGCTGAGAGGGTTCTTGGGATCTTTTCCAGGTTTTAGAATGGGGATCACTATGGCTTCTTGCCATTGAGTAGGATACACCTGCTCCCTCCATATTCGGTTGAATAGGTAAAGGAGACTTATGAGTGAATCCTCGTTCAAATGGCGAAGCAATTCATAGGGTAGCTGCCCAATGAGAAGTGGAAGGATGAATGCTATGCAGTTTGTTGAGGATCTGTTGATCCCAAGTCTCTTGCCATACACGATGGATATAGTTCTGTGTAAAAGTTTTCAAATCCTGGTAACTGACATGGTAACCTGGTAACACTGCATGTGATCAGACATGGATCATGCAGCTGTATCAGCCTGTTCATTACCAAGTATACCCAGGGAAAAATTATATCAAAACCTTTTCTTTCCAATTTTCGCAGAAGAATAATTATTTCGATCACAGTGGGGTGTCGGCGTTCTGTTAAAAAGTGCAAGGATTTTAGAGCACTCATGCTGTCAGTGTACACACAAAAATGACGGTGGTTGGAAACTAATATATCTGAAGTGCGATAAGAATGGCAGTTAATTCTGCACTAAAGACAGACATAGAATTATGTAAGCTAAAACTTAAAATGGTATTATTAAAAACAACACTACACCCAACATGTCCTGCAGTCTTCGACCCGTTCGTGTAGACGGGTATGTACTTAGAATACTTACTGCGATGGAAAGAAAAGAGTTGCTGATAAATAACATCGGCAGTGCCTGCTTTGTCATAGCCCGAAAAGGGGTTGTGATAGTTAAAAATTTGGATGTCCCAGGGTGGAAATGCAAGGATACTATTTTCCTGGATATTTATGTTATTTAAGTGGGCGTCATTTAGAACAGCCTTTGCTCTTTTCGAAAAAGGTTTTATGTTAAATGAACGGGCCTCATAGAGTCGGTTGAGACCAATGGCAAGAGCAAAGGGTTTTAATGGATGAGAAGGAACAGACATAGCACGAATAAAATAATTGGCACATAATTGCCTCCGCCTTAGTTCTAAAGGTGGTTGGTGGCATACCGCATACAAGCTGGTAACAGGCGAAGTTCTGAAGGCACCAGAGCAGATTCTTAGAACAGAATGATGAATTGTGTCCAATCGTTTTAAGACAGACGCACGAGCAGAACCGTACACTACACAACCATAGTCCAAACGTGAAAGTATTAGTGCTTGGTACACTCGGAGTAAAGAGACTCTATCCGCTTCCCATAAGGTATTTGATAGTACCTTTAAGATGTTGAGGGATCGTTCACACCTCTTCCGCAAGTAAAGGATATGCGGAAGGAAAGTCAATTTGCAGTCAAAGATTACTCCGAGGAAGCGCACCGCACTGACGACAGGTATTTGAATATGTCCTATATGAATAGAAGGATCTGGGTGTAGATTACGTTTCCTGCAAAAATGGACACAGCTGCTCTTGGATGGAGATATCGTGTGTCCATTTTGATCGCACCACTGAACTAATCGATTGACAGTTGTTTGCAGCTGTCGCTCAATTAATCGCATATCTGAACCTTGACAAGAGACTTGGAGATCGTCAACATAAAGCATTCCTCGCACTGATGGTGGAAGTTGATGAAGTATGTTACTCATATGAATATTAAAAAGGGTAACGCTCAAACGCTACCCTGAGGAACACCTTGATCTTGAATGAATTTATGAGAAGATGAGTTACCACAATGCGTACATTAAAATAACGAACAGCTAAAAAGTTAAGTATAAAAATGGGAAGATTTCCCCTTAATCCAAAATCATACATATTACGGAGAATCCCATAACGCCAAGTTCGGTCGTATGCTTTTTCTATATCAAAAATGAAAAGAGAAACCACACACAAATGGTTTCTCTTAACAAAGCATCCCTGATTTGGGACTCTAGCCGAATACGAGGTTATCAAGAGTGGATCGGCCCTTGCAGAATCCACTCTGCATAGGAGAAATACACTTTTCTTTCTCTAAAACATACACTAAACGAATATTAACCATGCGTTCAAAGGTCTTGCAAAAGCAGCTCGTCAGAGCAATGGGACGGTAACTCAGAGGATCTGTTGCCACCTTGCCCGGCTAAAGGATTGGAATCACAATGGCTTCTCTCCAGCTGGAGGGAAAGCAATGCTCCTTCCAAACTCTGTTGAACAAAAAAAGAATGTTCGTTAGAGAGTTAGGATCTAGATGACGAAGCATCGTGTATGTGATTCCATCCGGTCCAGGACTTGTATTGTGCGCTTGTATGAGTGTTTTTTTTAACTCAGTCATCGTAAAGTTACAATTATATGGGAAAAAGGAGCGAGTAGAAAAGTTTATCGGGGTACTTTCTGCACGCCTCTTAATTTCGAGAAAACGAGAATTATAAGAGGCTGCACTCGATACACTCTGAAAAGTTTCACCCAGAATGTTAGGAATTTCTTCTGGGGAAGAAAAGACAGAGTTTGAGGTTTGTAAAATAGGGAAGGAAAATTCCCGATATATCCCGTTAGCAGCCTTAACCTTTTTCCATAGTTGTTTAGTGGACGTTGACGAAGTGAGTGAGGACACATATCGGATCCAGGATTGCCTGACTCTGACGCCTTACTCTGCGAGCATTTGCTTTTGCCTTTTTGAATGCCAAGAGATTCTCCGTAGTGGGATATCTACGAAAGATTCCCCAAAACTTCCGCTGGTTCTCATACGCTGTCTGACAATCAGTATTTCACCAAGGTTTGTAATGTTGGAATGAATGACTTGAACTCTTTGGTATGGATAATTCAGCAGCAGTAATCAAAACATTGGTGACTTCTTGTACAGCTGTATCAACACTTTCTGTCTTGATCATTGCATCAGTTATCACAGCCAACTGTGTGAAAGGGCCCAGTCTGCACGACGATAAGAATATGTAGGTGGAAAGGTTTTCCATCCGTATCAGAATCGTGAGAAAGGATAACAGGGAAGTGGTCACTATTATAGAGGTCCTTCTCAACTGACAAATTTAAATGAGGTAAGTGAGTGAGTGAGTGAATTTTGGGGTTAATTGCGCAAGAGCCAATTTTGGCTAAACTGCGCCAAACATTTGTTAAAACGTTAAAAGTTTATAAGATTTCTGTTAAAAAAAATTTAAAATCTTAAAATGTATGTATATAAAAGTTAATAACAATATATGTAAAAATACAGATTGGTGGGGAGAATTCCCCACCAAGTTGGACACACACACAGGTATTAAAAAAAGTCATTTTCTGTGTTTCGTTGGAGTTAAAAGTAATGGTCCCTTGTAATAGGACTTACCATTTTATTTCACGTAATCGGGATTTGTTTCGATTTCATCTTCCACGTCGTAGACAATCATTTCTTCCTCATCCGTTGTATACTCATCAGATGCCGGTTTTTTAGGTCTATAAAGATTCATTTTAATGTCTATTATTGCTTCCTTCATTTTTTTCAGTAATTCTTTTTTTCTTTTCCTTGATCGTGCTTTTGCTAGTTTCTTGGCATCCTGTACTGTATTAGAATCAGAGGGTGGTTGAATAACGGACTGTGATGAGGAAGTTGGTATGATTGAGGAAGATGATTCAATAGGGGTGACCATATTTTTGGAAGGAGCATCATTACATGTAGGAATAGGTGGTTGTTAATTGTTAATTGATTGTTAATTTTAATGGCGCAAGGGCCAACTTTGGCCAAGCTGCGCCAAACACTTGTGAAAAGAGAGAGAATGTCATATATTTTAAAAATATATATGTATAAAAATATATGCACGCATGCATATAATATATTAAAAATATAAAGAAACACACAAATCAAATCATATATAAAAATCCAATTTTTAAAACGAAGGCAAATATATTGTGGTGGGGGGATTCCCCCACCAAGTCAGATAAGGTTAAAACAGATGTATGAAAGAAGGTGATGCGATGATGGTTAAAAACAGGACAATCTATTAAAATATGACAAACTGAATATGGGACCTTGCACGAGGGACATTCTGGGGCATTTTCACCCAACAGAAGGTGCCTGTGCGTGAAACGAGTGTGACCAATGCGAAGCCGAGTCAAACGGACATCATGTCTTCGCACTGGTAGTGCTGCCCAATGAGAAGTGGGAGGATGAATGCTATGCAGTTTGTTGAGGACCTGTTGATCCCAAGTCTCTTGCCATACACGATGAATATAGTTCTGTGTTGAAGTCTTTAAATCTCGGTAATAGATAGGCCGCTGCATGTGATCAGACATGGATCGTGCAGCGGTATCAGCCTGTTCATTACCAAGTATACCCACGTGTCCAGGTACCCAAGAAAAAATTACATCAAAACCCTTCCTTTCTAGTTTTCGCAAAAGAAGAAGTATTTCGATCACAGTGGGGTGCCTATGCTCTGTGGAAAAGTGCAAGGACTCTAGAGCACTCATGCTGTCAGTGTACACACAAAATGACGGTGGTTAGAAACTATTATATGTTGAAGTGCGACAAGAATGGCTGTTAATTCTGCACCAAAGACAGACATGGAATTATGTAAACTAAAACTTAAAATGGTATTATTAAAAATAACACCACACCCAACATGTGCTGCAGTCTTTGACCCGTCCGTGTAGACGGGTATGTACTTAGAATACCTATTGCGATGAAAATAAAAGAGTTGCTGATAAATAACAGCAGCAGTGTCTGCTTTGTCATAGCCCGAAAAGGGGTTGTGATAGTTAAAAATTTGGATGTCCCAGGGGGGAAAAGCAAAGATATTATTTTCCTGGATATTTATGTGATTTAAGTGGGCGTCATTTAGAACAGCCTTTGCTCTTTCCGAAAAAGGTTTGATGTTAAATGAACGGGCCTCATAGAGTCGGTTGAGACCAATGGCAAGAGCAAAGGGTTTTAATGGGTGAGAAGGAACAGACATAGCACGAATAAAGTAATTGGCACATAATTGCCTCCGCCTTAGTTCTAAAGGTGGTTGGTGGCATACCACATACAAGCTGGTAACAGGCGAAGTTCTGAAGGCACCAGAGCAGATTCTTAGAGCAGAATGATGTATTGTGTCCAATCGTTTTAAGACAGATGCACGAGCAGAACCGTACACTGCACAACCATAGTCCAAACGTGAAAGTATTAGTGCGTGGTACACTCGGAGTAACGAGACTCTATCCGCTCCCCATAAAGTGTTTGATAGTACCTTTAAGATGTTGAGGGATCGTTCACACCTCTTCCGCAAGTAAAGGACATGCGGAAGGAAAGTCAATTTGCAGTCAAAGATTACTCCGAGGAAGTGCACCGCACTGACGACAGGTATTTGAATATGTCCTATATGAATAGAAGGATCAGGGTGAAGATTACGTTTCCTGCAAAAATGGACACAGCTGCTCTTGGATGGAGATATCGTGTGTCTATTCTGATCGCACCACTGAGTGAGTGAGTGAATTTGGGGTTTTATGGCGCAAGAGCCAAAATTGGCTATACTGCGCCACACGTTTGTTAAAATTATAAAAACATGGTAAAAATACACATAAAAAATACAAGGACATAAAAATAATTATATATGTGCATGCCAGCATGCACATATATAAAAAATAAAGTTAAAGTTAAAACATTTTAAAAAGTCAAATTAAATATAAAAATCCAATTCTTCTGATAAATGAGTGAGTGAGTGAATGTAGTGTTTTATGGCGCAAGAGCCAAATTTGGCTATACTGCGCCACACGTTTGTTAAAATATTTTACATATGTTAAAAATACACAAGAAAAAAAAAAGATATAAAAATAATTACTATATATGTGCATGCCTGCATGCACATATATAAAACAAAGTTAAAGTTAAAACAGTTTAAAAAGTCAAATCAAATATAAAAATCCAAGTCTTCTGATAAAAGCAAATAGATTTTGGTGGGAGATTCCCCCACCAAGTCAGATAAGGTTAAAACAGATTGATGAAAAAGGTCATGCGATGAGTATTAAAAACGGGACAATCTATTAAAATGTGATGAACAGTGTAAGAGACATGGCATGAAGGACATTCAGGAGCACGTTCTCCAAACAACAAATGCCTGTGTGTGAAGCGAGTATGGCCAATGCGAAGACGAGTCAATTTGACATCAGTTCTTCGCATTGGCATCACAGGCCATGCTCCTATGACAGGTTTCACAGAGTGCAGTTTGTTATCCAACTGCTGACTCCATGATTCCTGCCAGATCTTAAAAATATGATGCATGATGACGCGCTTCATATCCGATAGCGGAACAGCTAGCGGCAGATGCGTCGTCGCCGACTTTGCCGCGCTGTCCGCTTGCTCGTTGCCTATGATTCCTACGTGACTTGGTAGCCAGCAAAACACGATATCGAAACCCTTGCTGTAGAGTCGACTCGTAATGTCGAGTATTGTACATACCACTGGATGGCAGCGATCGTGGTAGTTTTCAAGCGCTTCGAGTACACTCATGCTGTCAGTATAGATGCAGTATTTACGGGGCATATTGGAGTCGATTAATTGAAGTGCACGGTAAATGGCGACAGCTTCGGCAGTGAAAATGCTGCAAGAAGTGTCGAGCCTATAACCGTGCATAATATCTTCAATCACGACTCCACAGCCAACGTAATCCGCACGTTTCAAACCATCAGTGTAGATGGCCGAATAACGACTATACTGACTGCGGTGGTAGGTGAAGACGCGTTGAAAGACGACAGGCGCTACAGTGGATTTACTGTAAGTGGCAAAAGGGTTGATATAATGGAACCGTGGCGTATTCCAAGGTTGGAATAGGAAAAGGTTCCTTTGCTGGATACGCACGTTAGGTAGGTCGAGTTCAGAAATATGAAGCTTCATCCTATCCATAAACGGCCGGATGATAGACGGCCGTGCATCATAAAGTCTCTTCATGCTGGTACTCATATACACATTCTGCAGAGGATGTGAAGGCACGGACAAGATCTTCAAATAAACCGCAAGAGACAGCTTACTCCGTCGAAGATCTAGAGGAAGCTGATGACAGTTAACATAGAGACTCTGCACCGGTGATGTGCGAAACGCACCCGAGCAGATTCTCAGTGCCATATGGTGGACGGGGTCACGTTTTTGCAGAGTAGAGTTGCACGCTGATCCGTATGCAACACATCCGTAGTCGATGCGAGAGAGTACGATTGCCTGATACACTCGGGGTAATGATGTTCTATCCGCCCCCCAAGAGGTGTTTGACAACACCTTCAAGAGGTTTAAAGACTTTTCACACCTCTTCCGCAAATGTAAAATATGCGGAAGGAAAGTGAGCCGGCGGTCAAAAATTACTCCGAGGAATCGTACGTCAGGAACTACGGGAATTTGTATATCACGGATGCGTACTTCGGGGTCGGGATGAATACCCCGTTTGCGGCAAAAGTGCACGCTGCAACTCTTGCTCGCAGAAATACTATGACCGTTGGTGTCGCACCATTTTACAATGTTGTTGACAGCAGTTTGCAACTGCCGTTCAATCATGCGCATGTCCGAACCTTCACAACTGATCTGTAGATCGTCCACGTATAGTGAAGCCTGTATAGAGGGCGATAAAATGTTTAAGATGGATGAAATATGACAAATAAAAAGGGTGACACTCAAAATACTCCCCTGAGGAACTCCCTCAGCTTGGGTAAAAGGAGCAGAGTGAGTGCCACCCAGTCTCACTCTAAAAGTACGAAGATGTAAAAAATTTGTAATAAAAGTAGGCAAATTGCCTCTTAATCCAAAATTAAATAAAGTGCGAAGTATCCCATAGCGCCAAGTACGATCATATGCCTTCTCGATATCGAAAAAGATGGAAACTAGATGATTCCTCCGGACAAAAGCGTTTCTGATTTTGTTTTCGAGTGTAATAATATTGTCGAGAGTGGATCTTCCTTTACGGAAGCCACTCTGAAACAGAGAAATGCATTTGTTCTTTTCTAACTGGTAAACGAGACGGGCATTGACCATACGTTCTAGTGTCTTACAAAGGCAGCTTGTGAGTGCTATCGGTCGATAGCTGAGAGGGTTCTTAGGATCTTTTCCAGGTCTTAGAATGGGGATCCTTATGGCTTCTTGCCATTGAGTAGGATACACCTGCTCCCTCCATATTCGGTTGAATAGGTAAAGGAGACTTACTAGTGAATCCTCGTTCAAATGGCGAAGCAATTCATAGGATATTCCATCAGGACCTGGACTAGTATTGTGGGCCGATGATAAGGCTCTCTTCAATTCAAACATGTCAAAGTCACAGTTATATGGTAGAGGCTGTCGGCACCTGAAGTTGATAGGTGTCCGCTCTAAACGATTCTTAGTCGCCTGGAATGCAGGGCTATATGAATCGGAGCTGGACACACTAGCAAATGTTTTGCCGATCAAGTTGGCCACATCTAAAGGTGACGAAAACAAAGCAGTAGAAGTTTCCAATATCGGAATGTTAAATTCTCGATAAAGGCCATTCGCTGCTTTGACCTTTCTCCATAACTGTTGGCTGGTAGTTGACGATGTGATTGAAGACACATACTGGATCCAAGATTCTCTCTGGCATTGACGACGTATTCTACGAGCTAACGCTTTCGCACGTTTGAACGCTATGAGATTATCAGTGTTGGGGTACCTCCTGAAAATACCCCACGCCCTCCTTTGTTCCTTTTTGGCTTGTTGGCAGGAAGCGTTCCACCATGGTTTGCACAGCTTTCGAGGATAATTTGATGTTCTGGGAATGGCTGCATCAGCAGCATTCCGAATAGCTTCAGTGACATTGAAGACTGCTTCATCAACTGCCCTGTTCTGGACCATTGTGCGGGTGATACTCGCTAACCGCGTGAATTTATCCCAGTCTGCGCGATGAAAATGATAAGTGGGGGACGAAAACGCGTCCCCGCACCATTAACATGCGAGACTAGGAGAGGGAAATGATCGCTGTTGTGCAGATCGTTTGCAACCTCGAAATTCAACATCGGTAGCAGAGTTGGCGAACAGATGGCTAGATCGAGGGAGTGAAACGTCCTCGTGGGTGCATGGAAATAAGTTTTCTCGTCGTTGTTCAGCAGACAGAGACAGTGATCAGAAATCAACTGTTCGATCTGTCGCCCGCGAGAATTTGTAACATCATGCCCCCACAGAGGGCTGTGTCCGTTAAAGTCACCGAGCAAAATAAATGGAGCTGGCAATTGACTGACTAAATGATTCAAATCCACTTGTGGCACAACATCGTTGGGTGGTAAATAAACACAACAGACTGTGACTAAAGAATGGACGTGAATCCGAACAGCCACAGCCTGTAATGATGTGTGCAGTGTGACGACATTACTTGGAAACAGATTAGACGTGAAGAGGCATACACCTCCGGTTGGAGATGTAGCGCCATCTACATCCCGTCGTACACAATTATAACCACGCACTTGCATTGTCATGGTACTCTTCAGAAATGTCTCCTGAAGAGCAACACATGCGGGCTGGTACGTGGATATGATGGATTTGAGATCATCGAGTCTAGTCCTCAAACCACGGCAGTTCCAGGAAATGAAGGAGGTCATGAAGTCTTCGCACTTGCTCCTCGCAAGGAGCCAGTGTGAGTGAGTGAGTGAGTGAGTGAGTGTGGGGTTTAATGGCACAAGAGCCAATTTTGGCTATGCTGCGCCAAACATTTGTTAAGAAACTTATATATTTCATGACACTACACTGTAAAAAAATCAAAATACAAATTACTTAAAACCGTCTTCAATGATCCAAAGAAACAAAATTTGGTGGGGAATTCCCCACCAAGTCAGATCATATCTTAAAATAAAAGCATTGAAAAAGACAAAGGTTAGTTTAAATAAGGTTAGATAACACATGGCATAAAAAATTATTCTCTATAGTTCCTGTATCGAGATGGAGTTAATGCACGTAAATAACCTTTAGGAAGAATGAAAGGATCTTGCTCAAGTTCCTCCTCCTCCACGTCGTAAGTTATCATATCCTCCTCATCAGTTGTTATTTCTGTAGGTGTTGCATGTCGAGATTTATGTGGAACCCTTTGTATGTCAATATCTGGTTTCTGTATTTTTGTTCGCTTTCTTCTATTTCTGGATTTTCGTTTTATAATTTGCTGGGTTTCAGCTGCAGTAGAATGTTCACTATTGGATTCATTAGGGACAGACTCATGTAAGTTTTCAGTTGAAACCGAATGAAGTTTAGCAGGAGGTGTACGAGAACGGGTTTCAGTTTCTAAGGGTGAAACTAAAGTATTCAGGTTATTGCCAGGGGAAGTAGTTGTAGTAGTAGGGATGGGTATTTGTAATAAAGATTCACTTTGTATTGTGGGTAGTATACTAGATGGGGAAGGAAGTAGATTGTCTTGAGTAGATGAAGATGACGTGGAGAAGGTAGAAACTGAACACGAGGTACCAGGCAATGGATTTTTAGAAGATATGGGTGTTAGGCATTGTAAAGGTGGACAGATTATGTTTGATAGATTTGGATCTGTTTGGGAAGCTGTGGATATAGTTGAAGGTCTTGCAGCCTGAGCATACGTTTGTGTTAACTGAGGGAACTATTAATCTGGGCGTGCTTCAAAATAAGATATGTTTCTATTGGTTTTAAGTTCTTGGATCTGTTTTTCTATTTTCCATTTTTGGCATAATTTTGAATCGGAAGGATGAGATTGCGTACAATTAACTGGTTTTTTGTTTTGTTCTAGAGTACAATCCGTGGAAGAATGCCCAACGGAAGCACATCTAGAGCATGTTAATTGGCCGCGGCAGGAAGTTTCAAAAGTGACCGAACCTCTGGCATTTGAAACAGCGCAGAGGGTTCGGTATATATGACGGATTTTACAATTAAGATATCCAGCTTTGACAGTGGTAGGTAGTTTCGGTTTATTGAAAGTAAGAATTATATGTTTTGTTGGAATAATATTCGAATCTCTTTTATTGTTATTCGCCTGACCTGAATGACACCCTGATCAGAAAACCCTTCAAGTATTTCCGCATCAGGGTGCCCAACAAGTCGGGTTCAGAAATGACACCTCTGCATGAGTTTAGGGTTTTATGAGGACTTACAGTGACTGGTGAATTGAAAAATGTTTTGGCGAGAAGAAACGACTTCGTTTGTAAATCAGATATGGTTTCAATAAGTAGATCCCCGGAACGCAGTCGTTTTACTGATTTCGGTTCTCCACCTATTCCGATGAGCGTTTTATGGATAGCGAAAGGCGATATTTGGTAATTTGACATGGTATTGTTCGGAAGTGAAATTAATAAAAATTGAGTATGTGCAGAAAGAGTATCAATGTTGCGAGTAGGTAATACTTGCGCATCATGTGTTGGGAAGGGTGGGATGGGGGTTTTAAAAGATGCGTTTTGAACTTTTTCCTTAATTTGACTTATTTTGAATTTTTTTTTTGAAAGGAGGAGGAGAATTCCTTTTGATTATCAGAAGACCAGTTTGGCAGGGCTTGCCCCCCAGATTCAGCAACCAGTAGTGGCCTCGGGAGAAATTAGCAAAACAACCCCATCCAGGCACCACCTGGAGCTACAAGACAGGCGGGATTATACACCAACTGATAGAGCAGTCAGGACATGCTGGTTAGGCTGTCCCAGGCTCCTGTACTATCTGGCGGCCTGAGACGCAAAACTCAGCTTTTTTCCTGTACCCTCTACATGGCCGCTTCCTCCAAGACCCCCTCACTAGTCCAAAGGTCCTCAAAAGTTCAAAACCCCGCTCAAGTGCCAGTTTTCCCAGGGAGCAGTCCGTTGTGTCATCATACCAACAGTGAAAACCCATCAGACACAAACTCATTCCACTCAGTCCTGGTCTGCCACAGGTTACTTCGTAGCAGAAAAATAAAGATAAGAAGTGGAACACAAAAAAAAACAAGAATCGAACATAAAAGAAGCACAAAATCAAAATATTGAAAGAAATGTGAAGCAAATCAAATGAAAAAGAACGTAATATAAAATGTAAACCATAATACGGTAGTAAAAAAATCAAATTGTTTACCAGAAAAAACAAAAGATGGAATAATGTTCATTGATGAATGTAGGTCTGTGGTCTGGACGTGAAAAGAAGAAAAGGAAAATTGGAATGGCAAGAAAGAGGGCCGAAAATAGAGAAGAATCACTAGGGTTCCCCGGGTTCGTGAAGCCCGTGTTTACCAAAGACAGTAAACCCCTAGGAGAAGGAAAAGATCACTGGGGTACCTCGGGAGCGTGAAACCCGCACTCACCTAAAGAAGGTGAGCCCCCTGAGGGGCGCAAGGAGCCAGAAGACGAAGGTCTGGGCGACAGATCGTCCATCAGACTTTCGTCGCTTTGCGAGGCGTGAATGTCCATGACATCGTCTCCCATGTCATGGAGTTTTTTAGAGAGGTTCGACCTCTTTTTTTTTGTGGATTGCACCCCCGACTCCTTTATGCGTGTTTTCCTGTTCTTCTTAACATCGCGTGGAGGGGATACAGACTTTAAGTGTATCCACTGCAACATTCTTCGGTGTTATAGATGCGGCTGTCGCAGATGTTGGAGCCGTACTCGCGTCTACTTGAATGGCTGTGGATACGTAGGGATTTGCTGATCGCCGACGCATAGCTTTTTCCAGAAACTGGCGTGCGTGACGATACAACACGCCGAGCCTCTGGATACGAAATTTTATTTTTGATTTTTAAGGCCGTGATCTCCCTTTTCGAGTAGCCAGGTTGGACAAGAGCGAGAAAACGATGAATGATCGCCTTTGCAATTCACAAATCGTTCCTTTGCTTTACAGTCTGCGCTATCATGGCCTACCTCTGCACATCTAGAGCAGGTTGGCTGGCCGCGGCAGACTGTTTTCGAATGTCCAAATCTCTGGCACTGAAAGCATCGCAGCGGATTCGGGATGTATGGTCGGACTGGGCATCGGATGTAGGCCATTTTAACTGTCTGTGGAAGGTCAGGCGTATTAAAGGTCAGGATGAGGTGCTTTGTGTTCAGCACCTGTCCATCCCGCCTTATCGTGATACGCCTAACATCACAGACGTTTTGGGCCTGCATGTTCTCTTTATTTCCTCAGTCGACACATTGAGAAAATCCGCTGGTGAAATGACGCCGCGCGAAAAATTCAAAGTAGAATGAGGAGCCACGGTAACGTCTAAATGAGCTAGCTTTCGTAATTTCATAAGGGCGGTCGCCTGTTTCACCGATGACGCTTCGAGGAACAAGTCCCCGGAGCGCATCTTACGAATAGATTTGACCTCCCCAATACTGCTATTAAAAGCTTTCTCAATCAGAAAAGGTGAGACGTTGGTAAAGGTGTCGGGAGTTTTAACGATAAAAAACCGAAACGAATCAAAAAATCAATTTTACGGTGCTCCACTGAAGGAGAATTACTGATGGGTTCCATAAGTGTTTTTGTGTTCATTCCAGTACGCCTCCACCCACCATGGAGCCCAACAAGGGGAGGCAGCCCGCCGGTCATCTGACATGCGTCAGGCACGGCACTTACCTCAGAGGTGGTACTGGAGTATAGTATTACATGTTCGGGATGTGATCCGCCAGTTCACCCAGGGCACCCCTAACTGCAATACTAACCCTAACGCAACCGTCTTTGGTATTCCAAAAGAACCCGTATTGGAATCCGCAGAACTAATCACTAGCCGATTGACAGGAGCGGGCTCACTCCTGCCTCCCGTCTACGGAGAAGCATGGGCCGAAGGGCACGCAACAGGAACCCCAGACTCCACTTTCCCCCGGTACGGGTCGCCGCACACGGCAAACATGCGGGTCAGACTAAAAACCAGTCTTAACATTTCGTAATTTAAAACAAAAAATTTTACTTTTCAAATACCCCAAAGAAATAAACCAAAATTAAAATATTAGAAACAATTAAACTCAAAATATCCAAAATAAAATTAACCACAAAACAACCCCTAACTGAACTAAATATAACGTTAAATATTGACCTGTAACTGAAACACTAACCAAGCAAATATTTTTTGGGGTTTTTTTTCTTTTCAAAAGTCACTCGGGTACCTCGGGGACGTGGCCTCCCGTACTCACCCGAAAGTGAGCCCCTGAGGTGGAAAAGAAGAAAAGGGAAATTGGAATGGCAAGAAAAAGGGCCGAAAATAGAGAAGGTTCACTAGGGTTCCCCGGGTTCGTGAAGCCCGTGTTTACCATAGACAGTAAACCCCTAGGGAGAAGGAAAAGATCACTAGGGCACCTCGGGAGCGTGAAACCCGTACTCACCTAAAGAAGGTGAGCCCCTGAGGGAGATCGCACCACTGAACTAATCGATTGACAGTTGTTTGCAGCTGTCGCTCAATTAGTCGCATATCTGAACCTTGAAAGAGACCCCTGTAGATCGTCAACATAAAAGATCCTCGTACTGAAGGTGGAAGTTTATGAAAAAATGTTACTCATATGAATATTAAAAAAGGGTAACGCTCAAAACGCTACCCTGATTTAACACCTTGATCTTGAATGAATTTTTGAGAAGATGAGTGACCAATGCGTTAATTAAAAATAACGAACAGCTAAAAAATTTTTATGTTAAAAATAAAAATAGGAAGATTTCCCAGAATCCAAAATCATAGCAAATATTACGGAGAATCCCTTAACGCCAAGTTCGGTCGTATGCCTTTTCTATATCAAAGAAAAGAGAAACCAAGTGGTTTCTCCAACAAAGGCATCCCTGATTTGGGATTCTAAAAAAATCTAACATTTATTATCAATAGTGGATCGGCCTTTGCGGAATCCACTCTGCATAGGAGTGAGTGAGTGAGTGAGTTTTGGGGTTATTGGCGCAAGAGCCAATTTTGGCTAAACTGCGCCACACGTTTGTTAAAACATTAAAAACAGGTAAAAATACACATGAAAATGGATATAGAAGGATTATAGATGTGCATGCCTGCATGCACATATATAAAAATAAAGTCAAAGTAAATGATTTTAAAATGTCAAATTAAAAATAAAAAACCAATTCTTCTTTATAAAAGCAAATAGGTTTTGGTGGGGTATTTCTCCCACCAAGTCAGGTAAAGTTAAATGTGATGAATTAAAAAAGATGATGCGATGATGGTTAAAAACTGGACAATCGATTAAAATGTGATGAACAGTGTAAGAGACATTGCATGAAGGACATTCAGGAGCGTGTTCTCCAAACAACAAATGCCTGTGTGTGAAGCGAGTATGGCCAATGCGAAGACGAGTCAATTTGACATCAGTTCTTCGCATTGGCATCACAGGCCATGCTCCTATGACAGGTTTCACAGAGTGCAGTTTGTTATCCAACTGCTGACTCCATGATTCCTGCCAGATCTGAAAAATATGATGCATGATGACGCGCTTCATATCCGATAGCGGAACTGCTAGCGGCAGATGCGTCGTCGCCGACTTTGCCGCGCTGTCCGCTTGCTCGTTGCCTATGATTCCTACGTGACTTGGTAGCCAGCAAAACACGATATCGAAACCCTTGCTGTACAGTCGACTCGTAATGCCGAGTATTGTACATACCACTGGATGGCATCGATCGTTATAGTTTTCAAGCGTTTCTAGTACACTCATGCTGTCAGTATAGATGCAGTATTTACGGGGCATATTGGAGTCGATGAATTGAAGTGCACGGTAAATGGCGACAGCTTCGGCAGTGAAAACGCTGCAAGAAGTGTCGAGCCTATAACCGTGCATAATATCTTCAATCACGACTCCACAGCCAACGTAATCCGCACGTTTCAAACCATCCGTGTAGATGGTCGAATAACTACTATACTGACTGCGGTGGTAGGCGAAGACGCGTTGAAAAACGACAGGCGCGACAGTGGATTTACTGTAAGTGGCAAAAGGGTTGATATAATGGAAACGTGGCGTATTCCAAGGTTGGAATAGGAAAAGGTTCCTTTGCTGGATACGCACGTTAGGTAGGTCGAGTTCAGAAATATGAAGCTTCATCCTATCCATAAACGGCCGGATGTTAGACGGCCGTGCATCATAAATTCTCTTCATGCTGGTACTCATATACACATTCTGCAGAGGATGTGAAGGCACGGACAAGATCTTAAAATAAAACGCAAGAGACAGCTTCCTCCGTCGAAGATCTAGAGGAAGCTGATGACAGTTAACATAGAGACTCTGCACCGGTGATGTGCGAAATGCACCCGAGCAGATTCTCAATGCCATATGGTGGACGGGGTCAAGTTTTTTCAGAGTAGAGTTGCACGCTGATCCGTATACAACACATCCGTAGTCGATGCGAGAGAGTACGATTGCCTGGTACACTCGGAGTAATGATGTTCGATCCGCCCCCAAGAGGTGTTTGACAACACCTTCAAGAGGTTTAGAGACTTTTCACACCTCTTCCGCAATTGTAAAATATGCGGAAGGAAAGTGAGCCGGCGGTCGAAAATTACTCCGAGGAATCGTACGTCGGGAACTACGGGAATTTGTATATCACGGATGCGTATTTCGGGGTCGGGATGAATACCCCGTTTGCGGCAAAAGTGCACGCAGCAACTCTTGCTCGCCGAAATACTATGACCGTTGGTGTCGCACCATTTTAAAATGTTGTTGACGGCAGTTTGCAACTGTCGTTCAATCATGCGCATGTCCGAACCTTCACAACTGATCTGTAGATCGTCCACGTATAGTGAAGCCTGTATAGAGGGCGATAAAACATTTAAGATGGATGAAATATGACAAATAAAAAGGGTGACACTCAAAATACTCCCCTGAGGAACTCCCTCAGCTTGGGTAAAAGGAGCAGAGAGAGTGCCACCCAGTCTCACTCTAAAAGTACGAAGATTTAAAAAATTTTAATAAAAAGTAGGCAAATTGCCTCTGAATCCAAAATTAAATAAAGTGCGAAGTATCCCATAGCGCCAAGTACGATCATATGCCTTCTCGATATCGAAAAAGATAGAAACTAAATGATTCCTCGGACAAAAGCGTTTCTAATTTTGTTTTCTAGAGTAATAATATTATCGAGAGTGGATCTTCCTTTACGGAAGCCACTCTGAAACAGAGGAATGCATTTGTTCTTTTCTAACTGGTAAACGAGACGGGCATTGACCATACGTTCTAGTGTCTTACAAAGGCAGCTCGTGAGTGCTATCGGTCGATAGCTGAGAGGGTTCTTAGGATCTTTCCAGGTTTTAAAATGGGGATCACTATGGCTTCTTGCCATTGAGTAGGATACACCTGCTCCCTCCATATTCGGTTGAATAGGTAAAGGAGACTTACTAGTGAATCCTCGCTCAAATGGCGAAGCAATTCATAGGATATTCCATCAGGACCTGGACTAGTATTGTGGGCCGATGATAAGGCTCTCTTCAATTCAAACATGTCAAAGTCACAGTTATATTGTAAAGGTTGTCGGCACCTGAAGTTGATAGGTGTCCGCTCTAAACGATTCTTAGTCGCCTGGAATGCAGGGCTATATGAATCGGAGCTGGACACACTAGCAAATGTTTTGCCAATCAAGTTGGCCACATCTAAAGGTGACGAATACAAAGCAGTAGAAGTTTCCAATATCGGAATGTTAAAATCCCGATAAAGGCCATTCGCTGCTTTGACCTTTCTCCATAACTGTTGACTGGTAGTTGACGATGTGATTGAAGACACATACTGGATCCAAGATTCTCTCTGGCATTGACGACGTATTCTACGAGCTAACGCTTTCGCACGTTTGAACGCTATGAGATTATCAGTGGTGGGGTACCTCCTGAAAATACCCCACGCCCTCCTTTGTTCCTTTTGGCTTGTTGGCAGGAAGCGTTCCACCATGGTTTGCACAGCTTTCGAGGGGAATTAGATGTTTTGGGAATGGCTGCATCAGCAGCATTCCGAATAGCTTCAGTGACATTGAAAACTGCTTCATCAACTGCCCTGTTCTGAACCATTGTGCTTGAGATAATCGCTAACCGTGTGAATTTATCCCAGTCTGCGCGATGAAAATGATAAGTGGGGGGACGAAAACGTGTCCCCGCAAAATTAACATGCGAGACTAGGAGAGGGAAATGATCGCTGTTGTGCAGATCGTTTGCAACCTCGAAATTCAACATCGGTAGCAGAGTTGGCGAACAGATGGCTAGATCGAGGGAGTGAAATGTCCTCGTGGGTGCATGGAAATAAGTTTTCTCGTCGTTGTTCAGCAGACAGAGACAGTGATCAGAAATCAACTGTTCGATCTGTCGCCCGCGAGAATTTGTAACATCATGCCCCCACAGAGGGCTGTGTCCGTTAAAGTCACCGAGCAAAATAAATGGAGCTGGCAATTGACTGACTAAATGATTCAAATCCACTTGTGGCACAACATCGTTGGGTGGTAAATAAACACAACAGACTGTGACTAAAGAATGGACGTGAATCCGAACAGCCACAGCCTGTAATGATGTGTGCAGTGTGACGACATTACTGGGAAACAGATTAGACGTGAAGAAGGCATACACCTCCGGTTGGAGATGTATCGCCATCTACATCCCGTCGTACACAATTATAACCACGCACTTGCATTGTCATGGTACTCTTCAGAAATGTCTCCTGAAGAGCAACGCATGCGGGCTGGTACGTGGATATGATGGATTTGAGATCAGCAAGTCGAGTCCTTAGACCACGGCAGTTCCAGGAGATAAAGGAGGTCATGAAGTCTTCGCACTTGCTCCCTCGCAAGGAGCCAGAAGACGAAGGTCTGGGCGACAGATCGTCCATCAGACTCTCGTCGCTTTGTGAGGCATGAATGTCCATGACATCGTCTCCCATGTCATGGAGTTTTTTAGAGGGTTCGACCTCTTTTTTGTGGGATTGCACCCCCGAGTCCTTTATGCGTGTTTTCCTGTTCTTCTCTAACATCGCGTGAGGGGAAACAGATAGACTTAAGTGTATCCACTGCAAATATTCTTCGGTTTTATAGATGCGGCTGTCGCAGAATG
>BMAU01015663.1:0-14405 GCA_019973935.1 Trichonephila clavipes | reverse complement strand
CTTTTTTGCTAAATATTTGATTTTTTTTTTTCATACAGACATTATGGAATTTTTCTACCTCTTTGATTTTCTTTCTTGAGTTGGATCACCATGTGATTTCTGTGGTTGTTCAAATTTTCTTACTCCTCTGAAAATAAAATTCGACATGGATATCAATATAAAATTTTTGAAAAATTATATAACACAATTACAATATACAATCAGACAAAATAACATCACAGGCTGAAATTTTTATACATTTCAGGAAAAAAATTACCTTTTTAGTCTTTCTTTGCCATACGATACTATACCATTAAAAACTATTTTGAATTTTCCAATTCAAATAATCACCTAAAATTTCATGGGAATAATGTGACTGGCACACTGATTTAAGATATTTTAAATTACATTTGACAGGCTTAAATAATTTTGCTGGTTGGTATATTTCATTTGCCGTGTCCTTTTTAAAAAGAGAACCAACTCTATTTCCTAATTGCAATATTCTCTTTCATCTTAATTTAGCAACATCAGAAAATGTACCAAACTGCTTGAAAAATAGTGCTTTTCTTTTTTTCAAAATGAAGTGCAGTGACCTTACAGCTCAACAAAACGACTCCAATACTGAACTGAATAGATCTGTTATTCTTGTAGCGTGCCTGGTTCACCATGTGTTGTAGTTTTTGGAAGCTTACCTCTTAATTGCTCATTTAATCTTTTATTTTTAAAGTTAATAAATGTTTATTGTTATTTAATTGAACCGTGTTGTAGTGAAGAATGTCTAACAACGCAACGCGGCAAAAGTAAAGCAAATCTACAGAAAAATGTAAAAGATCCCACATTACACAAATTAGGATTTTAAGGTAATAGTAGTAAGTTAATGAGATGTTAAATGCATTTAATTTTTTTATCAATGTGTTGGGATCATCCAGTTTATTGAATTAACATTTCAAAAATAACTAAAAATTATAAAATAGTATAAAAAATCTCAATAAATATAAAAATTACCTTGTTCTTTAGTAATTATTAATTCTCTAAAACTCATGAATAACAACTCAAAGTTGTTTTTTCCCTCTCTTTCTCTTACAAGAATTATAATAATATATAAAAACTCTGCTGTTGCCAATAGCAATATGGTTTCTAAAAACATCAAGAACAAATATGATTAGGTGGAGAACCATTACCTAATACAAAGTGAATTTATACAGTAGAAATGGTTAATGTGAAATTCCAGTTTGGCTAAAAACCAGATTTTGAGATAACTTTTCTGCTACACCCCACAAATGATATGCTATTGCCTTTGAGTCTTTCTTCTATTGTTAAATATATTCAACTCTGATCTATTGCGTAATTTTCTTTATTTTTGTTTGATATTTTAAACATTGCTGAAAAAGGAATTTCACTGATCACACTGCATACACTATCGAAGCAAGGAAAATTTATTGGTAGTGTTGCCCCAAGAAATATATTGAATGCTTCTTTAAGAAGAAAACTCTCAAGAAGCTATCAATCAAGAGGTTTCTTGATGCATCAGTATTTCTAAAAGTTTTGTTTCTTCATTTGAAAGAAAAAAACCAGTACATGGGATCTTCATACAGAAAAACAAAAAACCAGGATCTGCTTTTTCAAAATGAACAATGATAATATAAAAATGAAATCAAATGAACAATTTTAGATACATATGTGGATAAAATGTACATCAAGGAATTTTTTCATGTAACATGTTTTATGAAAGATTTCCAAAATTTGATATTGATAAATTTTTGAAATGAATCTCAAAATTTATTTTCAGTATTATGTCATTACCTAAATAATATTCACATGCATTGTAAATAATTATTTATAATATAATAAACTAATTTAAAATGAAATTAATGAAGAAAAAGTGAAGAAGATTTTTGTAAGAGAAACATAATTTTTTGTTCAATTAAAAGGTGTAATAAATTTGCCAATAGAATTAAAAATAAGTATTTTAAGCGAAAGTAATACATTTTTTGTATTCTTTTATTTTTTACAAAATTTTATTGCTTATAATAGTCACGTGCAACATAAATTTCTCTGGCAATGGATGCGATTCACTAACAGTAGCTTTTCTGTACTGACAAATTATGGTGTAATAATATATATTGATTTTGAGAAAGACTGCTACACTTTGAGAATTTTCAGGATGTCATATACAATATCTGCAATTCCATGTAAAAGAAATTTTAAAGGAGGATTTTCATGACAGAAATCTTTTACTTTGATCTAGTGTAAAAATATGAAGACAGGTATTCGTAAAAACTACATGAAGAAAAAACTCCAATGTTATTTTTATGTAAAACTAATACACTAACTAGGTTATCATAAGTACAATAATCCATGATTTAATCAGCAAGTTCAAAATTTGAGGATATATTTTATTAAAAGGCATTTTCA
Source organism: Trichonephila clavipes (assembly GCA_019973935.1). NCBI lineage: Eukaryota > Metazoa > Arthropoda > Arachnida > Araneae > Nephilidae > Trichonephila > Trichonephila clavipes. The sequence goes on along the minus strand of BMAU01015663.1, from coordinate 12,011 downwards.
AAATTAACTAAAATTTTCAAATTTTGTTAGCAGTAACGAATGGAATTTTTGTGTCCCTTACTGATGATGTGATTTCCTTTGAGAGAATGTGTACAGAAGATGTCAGTGTTAACTAATTTTGGTGATAATTATTTTATTATATGATTATAATGTGTATATTCTAAAATTCTCAAGCATAAAGAATAAGTGTCAGTAAAACTATCACAGAATTTGGAATAATGTGAATTAATCAGTTGGTAGCCTAAAACAATTGTTTTTGAAAATAAAAATGGACTGAGTACTAAGATATACTTAGAAGCAGCACAGATGTATTACACACAGATCCCATTTCTAATCATATTCAAGAAAAAAAATTATAAGAGAACTGTTATTCTATTTGCTGAACTTCCATTCAGGAATTTTAATTTTAAACTAATATTAAATGTAACATGTTATCTTTGAGTGGATCTTTATTGGCATCGCATTCACAATCTTAACGTAGGAGTGTCAATCAGTTGTGTGTGTGATTAAGTGAGTAGTAAAATGTTAATTTACAGCACAGCTATAAAGAAACTTGAGGGCAATTGACAACAAATCTCATGATTTTGAACCATGATCAAGTGGAAAGGATGGCAAAGTGGCTAAGATGGCATTACCTCTCCAAATTTCCACATCACATCAACAGGAGGGCTTGAGCCTTGATAGATTTAAAGTGCATCAGCCACTCTACCCAGGGGTCTTAAGTGGCACTGAGGCTCAAAATCATGACACGTAAGCCCTAAGTTTGTGACCATGAACACAGCCATTTAGTTAAATTTAGGTACCAATTTCACCTTAAAACAAAATGTGCTTTAAAAATAAAATTTGGCACCTGCATAATATCAAAACAATCAAGATAACTTGCCAAGTTGGTAAACCTAATTTCGCATATATCATATGCACTGAATTGGCAATTATGTGCTTCGTGTCATTTAATGTCAACAATAAGTTGAGGTAATACATAAGTACCTAAAATTTTAATGTAAGTATTTAGGGAGGTATGAGATTGCAAAAAATAACAGTAAAAAATGCTTTATCGTGAATAAAATAGAAGTAACAATATTCAATTTTTAGTTAATTCGTTATTTTTATAGAAACAAAAGAAAAACAAATTTTAATTATTCAATCATTACCGAATCTGAAAAAATAAAAATAACTTCAATCATTTCTTTTAAATCTCCCTGTTTTGTTTGTAAGCATGATTTTGATGGGGAATAATTGAATTTATAGATGCATCAAATATATATGCAAAATTAATGGCTCTTTAAGATATGGAAAGATTAATAAATATGTTTTAAACAAAGGTTACTTCTTATTTCTTTTTTCTATTACATTTCATCTGTTTGATTATATGTTTCACAGTTGTCACTAATTCTCAATGCATCATTGAATCCTGATGTTTACTTTTACAGTACATATCTGCAGTTTTGTGCAAACAGAGTTTTGAATGATATCGAAGATTACTTTTTCTTCTACAAATACCTTACTTCAAAAGGTTCATGTCCAAATTTGATTCAATTTGCTAATGTTTTTTTATAACAAATTGCAATATTTTCAATTATTTTTTCTCCTAACGATTCTACAAAGTTGAAACGTTTTAAAAGAAGATTGTTTTGTTTTGCAAACTTTTATTCAACACAGAACAAAATTAAACAGACATTCTTCAATTTATATTCTTCCAATACTTGAATAATTTGATGATTTTAATGAAAATTTTACTTCTCAAATTTTTAGTATTAAGAAAAATTTGGCTACTTACATATTTTTGCTGCTTATTGATGACATTTTCTGAAACAAAGCACATACAACATATGCAAAGTTGGGGTTGTCAGCTCGGCAAGTTATCTTGAACGTTGGTGATAAGTACCAAAATTTTTTATAATTGTATTACATGAGATACTTTAAAAATGTTACTCTTGTCAGCAATTACTTTCCATTGTTTACAGAGCTTGAAAGAAAATTTTAAAAATTTATAATGGCACACCACAAGGCAAAGTTTTCTTTATTACATATTAACTAAGATTTTTCACAAATATACAACTGCAATGATTCTCAGAAAAAATTGCTATATTCATAAAAAAGGTTTAAATGTAATCCAAACATGAAAAAGCCACCTTTCTAGGAAACAGAAATCTCTGAATTCAAGTTTAAGAGCAAAGGCAGCAAGAAAATAAGAAACTTCCTTACCGCTGAAGAGTTAGTGTGTTTATAAAATTTCCTTTCAAGGATATCTTTATATACTTCTGGGGACATAATGTAACTGAGTAAAAAAATGTTAGATTCTTCTATTTACAAAAAGAAGCTTTTTTTTCGTCATCTATGACTAGGATTGTTTCTCTCTCTCTCTCTGTGTACACATTCCCTTCCTTAAGAATTGATTTTCATTAAAAAAGAAATAGTATTATACTTAAGTTAACTTCTCAAAATTATGTATTGAATAATTGGTACTATGTCTTTACACTAGCGTCTCGGAGACAGAGTTGCCAGAAACTAAAGCAGCAAAGTAGCACGAAGAGGGGATTGATTGATTGAATATTAACGTCGCACTGTTCAGCTACACGAGGGCTTTTGGCAACGGACCACGTAATTTTGAACCACGGTCAAGTGACATGGACGACACCTGAGCTGGCACCCCCCTCGCCTAACTACCACACCACAGCAACGGGAGGACGTTTCAGCTCTCGACAGATTTAACGTGCATCGCTTCCCTACACGGCGGGTCTTTAGTGGTACTGGGCTCGAACTCGTGACAAAGCAAGCCACGGTCCGATACCTATACCACTCGGCTACCGCGGTCACGCACGAAGAGGGGAAAAGGGTAGTCTAATAGATAAAAGAAACAAATAAGGCCGGACGAGTAATGCCAGATTTCGTTGGACGCACCTAATTATATTTGCACGATATGCTTCGTTGAGAATAATGCTAATGTTTCAGTATGTGTGAATCTAATAACCTATTATAAATGTTGTGCGTTTTTATTGTTTGTAACTTCACTACTGAACAATTTCAATGTTTTTTCAATATTTATTTAAATTTTAATATATAATTATTTTTCATTGTTTATTTGTTATATACAAGTTCATTAAAAATATGGTATGTTTATAAAATAAAAATTATGGTTAAATTTTGGAAAACATTAAATGAAACTGAAAAAATAAGTGTTGAACTGCAACTATATTGTAAACAAAAAATGGAAGAGTAAAATATTTTAGAATATTAACACACACACATATATATATATATATACAGTCGACTCTCGATAACTTGAAGTTGGAGGGACCAATGAAAAACTTCGAATTATCAAGTGTTCGAATTATCAAGAGGGTAGGAAAAAATTCTCAAAATACACGAAGAGAAGTTTTTTCTAACACATTTAAATTTAAAACTATGTAATAAAGCAACAATTGGACATAATTTTTTTAAAGTACATTTTATACAGTATAAAAATATAAAACAGAAGTTAAAAGTCCTATATTAAAAGAATACACTTATGTCTTGAAAACAACTATTAAAAGAATATACATACTATATATAATTAATCCTTTTTGTCGAAAAATCTGTTATCTTTTTTTGTTTTAAGGCATTCAATCTAACTTTGTCAATAGATTTTTCTAGAACAAATGAAGCCTGTAAAATGTCTGCATCAACATGATTTTGAAGGAAAAAGTTGCGTAGTTTGTTTAGTGACACTTTAGCTTCTGACAGAGTTACCGGAGTCAACTCCTCCGATTCGTCTTCATCACTTTCTGTATTATTGTAGTCCAAAGCCACAATTTCAGCATCAGATAGAGCTCCCCATACAGCAATGTCCGTGTCAACCAACACGTAGTCGTCAAACGTCAAATCTTGTTCTGGAAGAGCTTCCCAAAGGGATGGTTCAGCAATAAATTCAGTGAGTGTATCGTCCACATCAACCAGATTCGGCGAGGGGAAGCCTGACTTTTTAAAACAGCTGTCAATTGTCAAAGGAGTAACAGCTCTCCAAGTCTTGTCAATCATGATCAAAGCTGTTAAAATAGAAATAGTAGTTACATTCTGCTGATTTTCCAGATTATCCAAAACGTTTTTAACGACTTCACGCCGATAAAAAGTTTTAAAATTATGTATGATGCCCAGGTCGAGTGGCTGAAGTTTTGAGGTTGAGTTTGGAGGGAAAAATTGAAGTTTGACATTTGATAAAGGTGGTGCGTTATTGTGCACAGTACAGTTGTCTAAAAATAAGAGAATATGTCATTTCTCTCTTTTCATATCCGAGTTCAGTGAGATCAACCATTCATTAAAGAGTTCGGTGGTCATCCACGCCTTCTTGTTTGAGCGGTATTCGGTAGGGAACGAGTTTATGCCCTTGAAACACCGAGGTTTTGCAGATTTTCCTATGACGAGAGGAGTAATCTTTTCTGAGCCGTCCATGTTTACAGCCAGTAAAATAGTTAACCGCTCCTTGCTATGTTTTCCTCCATGGCAGTTTTTTTTTAATGTAAATGTTTTTTCTGGCAAATACTTGAAAAAGAGTCCGGTTTCATCCGTGTTGAAAATGTTACGTGGTTCGTACTCCTTTATTAGATCCGAAAGAGAGTTCTGCCACTTAGATCAAACGTTAATGTCGACACTTGAGCTTTCCCCGCACATTTTTGTGAAGATTATCCCATTCCTTTTCTTTAAATTTGTAAGCTATCCTCGCTAGCCGAAAACTCGATTCCTAATTCTTTGGCGAATGCTTTAGCCTTTTCCTTCAATAAAAAGCCACCTATCGGAAAATTCTGTCCTCGACACTGTCTCATCCGTGAAACTAAACACTGTTCAAGACGTGGAAAATTACCTTTACTAACGCGTTTTCTCACTCTACTCGAAGATGCACTAAAGATTTTCTCTTTATTCTTCAGAATAGTGGAGAGCGAGCTCAGTGGGATTTCAAATGCTTTGGCTACATCGGTCTTCCTCTCACCTTCTTTAACTGATTCTATCACCTTTTGCTTTTCAAAAATTGTTAAGCACTTGTACTTTTTAAAAGAAGACATGTCGCTCCTTTCACGTGATAAGTCGACACTGAGGTGAGGTGTAAAGTAGTGGCCCAAGGTTTATCGAAATTAACAGGTAGGAAACGTAAATCACCACAAATTTAAAATTTGGAATCTAAAATGAACACAAATCGTATTCACAGTTCACACTCAGCTACAGGGTATACTTAATAGCAGGGGTCGACAACTATGGCACGTGGAGCAATTCTTAGTGGCACATTACCGCTCTTTTTTAAAAGAAATAATAGAATAAATTTAAATCCCTGCCTCTCCTGTCTTTGCCTCTGTGACATCGTCAATTGTTGTGAATCCCCATCTTTCGATTCACGATAAGTTTTACAGTTTCACCAGCTTTTAAGTGACAAGTACGACGTCTTCAATTGTTGCGAACTCACACCCATCGATTGTCCCTGAATTTTTAAGATCCACCAGCTGTAAAATGACCAGTGCACGTGGCCATGGGGCCATTGTTTATTTTCTGAACTCGGGGAATGACGATAGCCTGACGGGTCGCCATAATGGTAAAGGAGAGCCGGTACCCCATTGACAATAGGCGAAGTAAATAAATGAAAATGAAAATAAGTTCAGTAAAAAAAACCGCTCGTGGGATAATTAGGTACAGGAAATGAATCTAACTTCATAATATTGAAGGTTCTAATTATCGAGAGTTTTATAGGATAACTTCGAATTATCGCGTGTTGTAGTCTGACCAACCACAAAATTTACTTCGAAATATTGAGAGTACCAAAACGTATGGTTTTAGTTCGAAATATCAAGAGTTTTTTTAGGGGCTGAGCATATACTTCGAATTAGCGAGAGGTTCGTATTATCGAAAGTTCGAATTATCGAGAGTCGACTGTATATATATACGTAATAATTCCCGCTAGTATCCTTTTTGTTAACTCTTTTGAAAAAACTTTAATTCCTTGATTTAAAAATAACACTGTAATCTAAATCGTAATCGGCTAGTCCGAAATCGCTGTCCCTCCCATTCTATCAAATCAGAGCTACTAGTACTTAATAACCACTGCCGGTATAAAAGCCAAAATCTTGTGTAATCGCGCTCTCTTCTCTTTAGTCTAATCCAAAAAGATATCAAACTGATGAACGGCAGACTTACCTTCCTCGAGCACTGCATCAGCAGCGAGAAAGAATTTCCTGAACTCACCGATGATGCCAACCTCGTCGACTACCAAAAGGACTATGATGACCTCGTCTCTCTGAAGGAACAGAAACTGGGTGAGTTAGCTTTGATTCTTCCTTGCCTTGTACAGGATTGCCCCGATAACATTACTACTCATAGCAATTTAAAGGACCCCTGAAAAATAATGTAAAGAAACACTCGCAAAAAGCAAGCAAGGAAAATAAGAAATCAATTAATTCAGCTTTTAATACCAATGATGGATTCACCTCCCCCAAGAAATTCAATAAGAAATTAAAACTAACTGATCCCATTTCCGGGACCAGGCAGCCTATTAACGTTGAAAATAAATTTAGTAGCCTCGCTGGAAAGGAAACTAAAATTAATCCCCCGATCTCAAATCAAGCAACGGCTCCAGTTGCCCCCCTCCCCCAAATTTCCCCCAATAATGTTCAGACATAAGGCAGGCAAAATATTATAAAAGATCTGAGTAAAGATTTCCCTAATTGCAACGTCAAATTGGCAGGAAAATACCTCAAAATTTTCCCATCAAGCAGCGATGTTGTGATGCTCCCACCATAACTGCCTACCTCGACAGAAAACGCGAAGAATTCTACGTGATCCAGCCGCTGGATTCCCGACCCCAGAAAACAGTTATCAAAGGGCTCCTGGTCTCCATAGAAATCGTAGATATCAAAGATTTAACTACCCAAGGATTTTGTGTTGAAAAGGTGGCTCAGCTCACCAGATCAAAAACAAAATCCCCACTCCCAATTTTTATGGTGGAGCTCAAAAAATCACCCGACTCCCCAGATATTTTCAAACTAAAAAAGTGCTGCTATCTAGCTGTGCAGGTAGAAACTTTTAACAGTCGTCCGGGGGTTTCTCAATGCTACAATTGTAACTTGTTTAACCGCTCGTCAAAAATCTGTCACATGCATACTAGATGTTTAAAGTGCGGTGAGCCGCACCGAACAAACGACTGCCCAATGAAAGAAAAGATCGCTAACCCCATCTGCATCAACTGCAACAAACCAGGTCACATGGCTAACTGGAGCCAATGTGATTAAAAAGAAAAGATTAAAGATTAAGATTAAAAAGAAACAAAAGGTGAATCAACCCTCAATCGCAACATGTAAAGAAAACTGATCCAATTAAAACTTTCAAACCAGTTACGTCAGATCTCTCTTTTGCAGCCGCCCTTAAGGGCACTCAAAATGAAAACAAAAAACCTAGGACCTCGGTTCCCACCGAACCCCCCAAGTTAACGACGAAAATAGCAATGATAAATCCTTTGGATTTAAAGATGTGATTGTCGAACTAAGAAAATGTTTCATCGATTACCCGTTCCTCTTGGAAACGGGCAGACAGTTCAGAAATGCAAAAGGCGACGAGAGGATTGATATCTTTTATCAACATCTCGTAAATAGCTATGATCAAAAGACCTAAGATTTCTTCTCATGCCTTGTAATTTTAGATGTTTTTAAACCCTCATGATCTACTTTTTTTATACCGTTCGCGTGAGAATTGTTTTTCTCTCTACCAACACCTCCCCTTTTCTCTGAGCAGTTCGTTCTTCCAATGGGAGACGAGCAGCCCGGCAAAAGGCGACGAGAGGATTGATATCTTTTATCAACATCTCGTAAATAGCTATGATCAAAAGACCTAAGATTTCTTCTCATGCCTTGTAATTTTAGATGTTTTTAAACCCTCATGATCTACTTTTTTTATACCGTTCGCGTGAGAATTGTTTTTTCTCTCTACCAACACCTCCCCCTTTTCTCTGAGCAGTTCGTTCTTCCAATGGGAGACGAGCAGCCCGACCAATGGGGAGAGTTCCTCTCCTGCCTCTGATTGCATTTCTTCCCTGCATGTCTTAATTCCAAAAGCATGATAAAAGCTCGCTTGCCCATTGGTCGAGAAACACTCGGCCATTGGTCAAGCGAATCACTCGTAAAGATCCCCGGTCGTCTCGACGGCCCCGCCGAAGTAGCAATCCAGTACATATTTCTTATTACTTAATTTTTAAAAAAGGCAATTAAAGAATTCAATGCTATTCCCCAAGTGTTACGATATTAGATTAAGACCTCTTCGGAGATCAGGCGCGCCATCAACCCTTCAACATCTCTCTTTTGTCTACTAGCCTTTATCATGTAATTAGCCTGCTGCAAGGCTTTCTATGTTTGTGCTATGATGTTTGCTTCTTGTATGTGTAATGCCGTCCCTACTGTAGCTTTATGGTCTCCGGATGTGAATAAAAAGGAATTGCGATTTACAGGAGTGCCTTTTCGATAATACCATACTCAACCATGCTCCACGTAACATAGAAAATCACACCACCGGCCGCGACCTACCTTTGGTTACCTACAGTAATAACATCCACTCGCCACGTCTTACAATTATTACTACCAATCTCCAGAAATATTACAAAAATATGTCATAAGTCGACAGGGTATTTCTACGCGGGAGAGAAATTAAGAAATTAATAAGTCAAAATTATCAACCAAAGTGAAGAAGAGAAAAATATCTGTGGATGCGTTCACTCCTTCGTACTCAAAAGTTCACTCTTCGTTCTCAATTCCCTTTCCCCTACTCCATCAAACAGCTTCGTCTTCCTAACCTACAATAGTATGCCTCAGAAATCAAAAGAAAGTGCTTCAATTGAAAATATTTTGAAAGAAATGGTGCTGATATGTGCGCGGGTTTGTGAAAGAAGAAAAGTAAAAAGAAAAAAAAATACAAATCAATCAGCACACCTATGTTTTGGAATACGTTGTTTCAGAAAAGTGCAGCGCAAGCGATTTTTCAACCCAGTGATAAGTGTTTCGTTTTTATTCCGTTAATTGCTGGTAAACCTTCACACAGGTGAATTTAAAAATTATAAAATACAGACTGAAGGATAAGGAAGTTTTTAATGAGTTAATATTACGTGAATTGTATAAATTAAACAAAAAAAAAGTTTTTTACGTAACTCAGCTGAACAAAAAAACCATGTTTGCTAAATTTTAAGTCTTTAGGTATAATTGCTGATTTTTTTATTATTGTTATTATTATTTATGACGCCCCGTAACTTTCTTGTGGGTCGATTTTTGAAAACGCCTACCTGCTCAGCAAAAGTAACACATTGTTACAAATTTTGTGTAATAAATGCTAAAAATAGTGTAAATAATTTTTATCTGGATGTGTTGTGTAATACGTTAATATTACTTTCTGATTTATTATTTTATGTTAAATAGCTGTTACCCGCGACTTCGTCCACGTGGAGTTTAACACAAAAAAGTGTTTAATCACTTCGCAGAGTTTACGAAAACTTTCCTTCTATTTTGTGAATCTATGTTTCTTTTGTGTTTTATTTTTTTCTTTGCTTTTGTAGAGCAAGGGGTGAATGGGACGCATGACCTTTGACACTGTCGATGGGGGGAGGACTAAAATCTTTAGGATCAAAATAGGTTTAAGTAGCAAGTAGGGTCAAACGCGAACACAAACGAAGCCGCAAGGAAGGGGGTGAAAGGGACGCATGATCTTTGACAATGCAGTTAAGGACTGTAAAATCATTAGGATCAAGACATGAACGGGAAATGTCGCGAATGACAGCAACCTAATCAAAGAAAAAAGTTTGATATAACTGCTAGCAATCGTTGAGACAGAAGGCTCTTGAAATAAAATAATCCATATTAAATAAAAAATAATTCCTATTGAATAAAAATAATCTCTATTAAATAAAAAATAATCCCTATTGAATAAAAATAATCCCTATTAAATAAAAATAATCCCTATTGAATAAAAATAATCCCTATTAAATAAAAATAATCCCTATTGAATAAAAATAGTCCCTATTGAAATAAATAATCCCTATTTGAATCGGATATTGCTCCTTATTTCATTGGTTTTAATTTTATTTTCTCGGAATCCTAATTTTTTTTCTAAAATAAAAGTATCTTAAGTTATTTCTTATATCATTAGCTATCTGCAGTGAAAGTTTCGTCAAAATTGGTCCAGCCGTTTCAGAGATTAGCCGGAACAAACAGATTGACAGAAAGACAGATAGATAGACAGACAAACAAAAATTTTAAAAATCGATCTTTTCATGTAAGTACCGTATATACTTTTAAATACATTTAGTAAAAAGCTGTTAATTTCAAATTACAAACAGACACTTCATTTTTATTTATATGTATAGATAATTATTTCTGTTAGCTCTAAATTTAGTGTTTATTTTCACATTGTGGTTTTTGAATGATTTAATTCAAAATGTCTTCGAAATATGTTATTATTAATATGCCTAATGAGATAATTTGCGAATAAATCTAAGTTTTAAAAAGCTATCCAATAATCCATTTTGATCAAAATTCTGATATTGATATAAATTTATGGTTTATAAAGATTTTGAAGAATTTTATGTTTTGAGTTTTCCATATGAAATGGTTTGGTATGGGGTTGTGGTACCAATATAATTTTTATATACACTGGTGTGCAAAACTTCAGCAACAATGTAAAAATTAAGCAGATAACCATGGAATTGCAGAAAAGGAGGTCTGGAGATCAGTACAGGAACACGTAAGTCAGTAGAAACGTCATACGTATGCAAATATCAGGAACGAAACGTCAGAAGCAACGTGAGCGTACGCAAAACGCGTGATGTCGGCGCGTGCTGTTCAACAGTAAAATAAAATGAAGGATGCAGACGAAATTCAACATATTCGCTGCAAGTGCCAGTGAGTCAGTTCGTGAAATATGGCTAGAAGAAATCACCTGGGCGACTTCACACGTGGAAGAATGATCGGAAAGGAGGAGGAGGGGCGTACCATCACCAGTGTAGCTGCAGAGTTCGGAATCAACAAAAGTGTCGTTTCGCGCGCTTGGAAAGCGTTCCAAACCAAAGGTACAGATCTTAGAAAAGTTGGTGGTGGCCGCCCGAAGACGACAACTGCAGGGAATGACCGATATATCATCCTGCAGGCGAAAAGAGGCCGACGGCAGTTAGCAAGCGTCATTACTCAGCCACTCTCTACAGCAACGGGGTGACAAGTGTCGCGGTTTATTGTGGCCAGACGTCTTCACAAAGGGGACCTATTCGCCCGCCGTCCTGAACGCTGCCTCCCGTTGATAGTTGACCACCGACACCACCGTTTACAGTGGTGCAGAGAGCACAAAAACTGGACAACTGATCAATGGAGTCGTGTCCTCTTTACGGATGAGAGTCGGTTCAGTACCAGAAGCGATTCTCAACGCGTTTTGACTTGGAGAGAGATCGGGACACGGTTTTATACCAGTAACATCAAGGAAAGACATCATTACGGTGGTCCTGGAGTACTTGTCTGGAGAGGAATTATGCTGAACGTGCGAATTGAGCTCCACATTTTTGATAGAGGGTCTATAATCGGGGATCACTATTATGAGGAGGTACTTCTTCCCCATGTGCATCTGTTCTGAGGTGTCATTGACCCAGACTTCATTTTTATGGATGGCAATGCACGGCCACATCGGACTCTTGCTGTTGAGGAGCTGCTGGAAAGTGAAGATATCACTCGAATGGATTTGCCAGCGTACACCCCAGGTTTAAATCCCATCGAACATGTGGGGATGCTTTGGGGGAGACGCGCAAGCACGCTTACATCATCCGGAGAACACCCAATAACTCAAACAGATGCTGATTGAAGAATGGCACTCCTACCGCAAGAAATGTTGCACCTGCTGGTTCTGAGTATACGGAGACGGTGCGAAGCAACCATTGCAGTGAGGGGAGGGCATATACCATATTAAGGAAAATCTGCTTGCTGAAGTAGGTAGAAAAGCTGATTCTGCTGTAAAGGCGGTGCAGGCGGTTGTAGGCG